>JANHJO010005632.1:54750-69320 GCA_032468235.1 Pseudoxyrhopus heterurus | reverse complement strand
CTGTTAATGCTATGAATTTCATCACATTCTGTCTTGAAGTAACAAAATTACAGGCATCTTAAAAACCCAGATTTGGAAAATGTAGTTTGAAAAGGGGCTCTGCACTGATTAGCATTAAATGAAGCTCAAGATAGTGAAAGATCATGAGTCTTCTTGATGTGGCTTTTGCTGTCTTAGAATTTTATTTGATTTCAAGGCCTCTCCTATAGGCTAAACTCAGAATACTCTTGAATGATTCCAGGATTGGAGTCCCTATAAACTGTTCTCTCTTGCTTCCTGATCGGTGTATAGTGATGAGTCTGATCAGGCAGGTTGGGATATCAAGATCATGCAAAACTGTCCATAGCTTATTTTGTTCTACAGTCAGAAGCTTTTCTGTAATCAATAAAGGACATATAAGATCCTTTTGATATTCACATGCCTTTTCCATAATCCACCTAACATTGACAATGTGATCACGAGTGCTGAGCCCACTCTAAAGCCAGCTTGTACATCAGGTAACTCTTGATCAATGACTTCTGTAGCTTCTGTTTAATGATTTTTAACATAATCCTTCTTTCTAATCAATGCAAATATGCAATAGTTGGAGCAATCTCTGGCATCACCTTTCTTTATTAATGAAAAAAAAACCCAGATCTTTTCCGGTACTGAGGCCATTAACATGTAGTCCATAGGGGAATGATAATATTAAGTGGCACTAGTCTTAGTAATTCTGCAGGTATTCCATCAATACTTGGGACTTTCCAGTTTGGCAATTTCCCTATGGCCCATTCCACTTCTTCTTTCAAGATGTTTGATTCTTTATTAATGGCTCTCATCATTGTCATCATGACAGTAAGTCAAACTGCTGTATATTCTTTTCAACTGTCCTTGATTTTCTGCTGGTCACTTGGTACATTTCCGTTGTGGTCTTTAACAGTTCCTTGTCATGCTGAAAAGCTGAATTGCATCATTTACTGCAGCAAGCATGACCTTAGTATGTCTTTTCCTATTAGCTTCTTCCAGATGTTGGCATTGCTCCTCCCACTGCCTATTTTTGTCTTTTTAATGGCTTCATGTTGGAAAATTACATTCAGCTTTTTAACTTTGTCCTTATTACCTTTGGCTTTGGCTGCCCTTCACTGATCAGCTATTTTGATGGTGTCATCAGATAGCCACTTGTTCATTCTCATTGGTTTTTGGCATGACACATACCGGTACTTTCCAGCAATTTTCATGATGTTACCTTGGATCTCTCGTCACTGTTTATTTGGGTCGTTCCTTTCTAAATTCAGAGGCTCAAACCTATTCTTAATTTCTATTACATACACAGGAGAGATGTTGTTCACATTGAATTTTTGGAGGTATCTTCACTTTGCACAGTTTGAGCTTCAGTTAGCCATTGATAGCTAATGGTCAGAGCTACAATCATCATTAGGAAGTGTCTTAACAGATGCAATTGAACCTTTCCAGTGTTGTTAGCATACAATGAAGCCTATCTGATTTCAATGTTGTCTATTTGGTGCTGCCCATGTGTCGCTTGTGTTGTATAAACCACATGTTCAATATGTTGAGATGATTTTCCTGGCAAAATTGCACTAAGCGATTGCTGGCTTTATCATAGTCACCTAGCTCCAAACCTGTCTACTATTCTTGCAACTTCTTCTTGTCCTAGCTTTGCATTGAAATCGCCCATAATATGTAAAAGATCCTTTTTTTGGTATTTGCTTGAGAGCACTTTGAAGCTCACTGTAAAAAAGTTCAAATTCATCATTATTTGAGTCTACAGTTGGGGAGTAGATTTGTAATAAAGAATAAATAAAATATAGTATCTAATAGAGAATAAAACCCTACAATACACGGAGATTTGCAAAAGCTATCAAAGCAGATAAAGCAAGAAGCCTTTTTTTCGGTTCATAGTCTGGCTCACATGCTTCTTTGCCTTCACAATCCTTATTGTGGCCTTGAGATTTTCCCTTTGTATTGATTCCTACTTTTCCATCCCTTGTGTTCTAGTTCACTCACTTCACCGGTATGGGAAATATTTGAATTTGTGTTGTAGCATTTTGTAATTGTTGTTTCATTCTGGTGGTTCTTGTTTGTGAGGCTATAATCATGTTGGACTTAGATGAGAAGCAGTTTGCCGAATCACAGTGATTGGTAGGAATCATGTTTTGTTAAAGGAATATCTGTCTCCCACTCCTTTCCATTTATGGAATGAGATCCATGTCTCATGTTTTATGTTTTTCTATATTTATTGAGTGGGAGTTCTTTACTGGAAATGAAACCTCAATCTTGGTGGAAAAAATTGCTTGGTGATTTTATTTACCATCTTTGCCTCCTACTTTAGCAAACCTAATAATCTCTTTGCAATCTTTAATTCTATATCTTTATGTGTAAGGCTAATTTTCATATCCTCTGTTTACTTGTTGATGCATTGTTTATTTCCTCAGTGAAAATGAGTGATTTTGAAATGGATATGGCAATGAGGGAGGCTTCCAGAGGAGAAGTACAGTAATTGTAGTGATATGTGATTTTAATCAACATCACAGAAACCACCATTACAAAGAGGTTTAATTTTTAAAGAGATTTTAAGTGATTATATCCTAGTCATGGAACCAACCAGAAGGGAAGCAAGAGTAGACTCAATACCAAGCAATGCCTAGAATGTAGTATGTTAGTTAAATGATAAGAAAGATAAGCACAGCGCTATAAGATTTCAATTATATTTAACTGCCACAGGAGATTAGCATAGTCATATTTGAGTTAAAATAATACTTTTTTAAAATGGTGGGAACTTGTATGAGGGAATTTGAAAAGGGACGGTTGTTACTTTCTGGAAGATCACAATTCTTTTTTTAAAAGAAACTTTGATAAATGGAATATCAGGAAAGAGTTATCAAGGTTAAGAGTAGTTAACCAGTAATATTGAGGGGAACTAATTGAGAAAATAACGGTACCTAAGGAAATTATTAAATGTGATTCACAGATTTTCACTAAAGAAATGCAAAATAACAAAGGATACAAACCTATAGAGATTCATATTGCTAATCATAACGTTAAAATATCTATCTAGAGTAGTGTACACTAGGGAAATTAAAATGAATATTAGTAGAAAATTAGCTCATAGAGAAAACTGAATTAATTTCTGGTATCTATTTTCACTGTACAGGTAGAAGGGCAGATTTTCAGTGTCAAAAGTGATATTTTCAGGAAATGGGTCCAAGGGCTAAAGAAACAGGTTCTAGTAATACAATTAGGAGTGGAAGACATTTTCCAAAGTATTGGGAATATGAGAATATTCCATATTCTTATCATGTCCTTCTGGTAGATTGACAAAGCCTCCAGGAGAACTTGGTAAAAGTGGTTGGAAATTAGGAAAGGCTGTTGGGGGCCTAATAGAGGGCTGCACTACAGAGAAGGGGCAAGTGACAAAATGATGGTGATTTGATATTAACTTGGTTAGAAATGGACACCTACATTGACCATTGCCATATTGACATTTCCTGACTGGAGAAGAACTTGTCAGTCAGGAGAAAAACAGGATTCATGTTTCTGGATGCTTAGTTTTACATTCAGAGTGAGAAGCAGTGCTTCATTTCTGCAAGTTTAGGAGCATCTGCCATTAGCCCCTTTCTCTAAAAAAGGATCCATTATTCTTATTTTTCCATTTAGGAGATGCCTGCAGATGAGAGTTGATACTCTGACATGCTTTGCAAAGGGAGCTAAAATAAAAAATCCTAACCAAGGATAAGATGCAGAGTCTTAAAAGTTTGTAACATAATTCACACTCAAAAACCTGTAACATAATGCAAAACTACAAGGAGATATAGATTTGTCTTGCTTGGTAGCTACCAGATTGGGACTGCAAAAATCTGGATAAGCAGTAGATGGCAACAAAGAGAAAAGCTGTAACTTAACCAGATTTTTGGAGTTGAAATCTGGTAACCCTATATTTAGGCTTCCAAACATGAGATTATACAAAACAGAGATAGTCTTGGTTAAAAAGAAAAAAATTACTTAGCCCAATATATGAGCAGAGAAATCATATAATTGCATTGTGCATTATAGTTACGGTAATTTGTTGTTTTAATGCACGGTCACAAAATGTATACTCTGCCCCTTGGTTATATAGACCTCTTTTTTTCTGTCAATTGCTTGTTTTCAACAAGTTTACTTAAAGTTTCACTGAAAAGAAATATACAAAGATACCCATTGAATTGAGGATTAATCACTATGGCAACTGAAATGTGGTAACTGAAAAGGGGATGTATTTTCCCCTCAGCTTCCTGCCAGCTGTCATATTCAACTTTTGCGGCATGAACCCAGTCCAAAATATAGACAGTGATCAGTGCTAAGAAACTATATCTGTATTTTTATAAATTGGTACAAGTATCACACTATAAAAGAAGACTTAATCCCTTGAATTGGATGACAGACACTTGGCACTCTTGACAAAGTTTGATAGAGAAATAACAGGCTGCTTTGTAGTAAAACCTGGATTAATGGTAAATCCCTCTATGTTATTGCGATGTGGTGTAAATGAGAGAAAAAGCCCCCTTTTTCTGCCCAGTGCAGGTCTTAAGTATTCTGCAGAATAATGTACATTAAAAACTTAGGGTTATTCAGAACTTGTTGTGGTTCTTGAGTTTTGTATTACAAAGATACTATTTATTGGTCATATAAACAAAAGGTTTTGTTAGCTGCATTAGGTTTGAGTACTGATCAATGTCTCCTGAGTACTGTCATGTCTCCTGGAGTTGGGTTCAGCAAGAATGCTGAATATGGGAGAAAAACCCACCAATTTCCATTGACTTTTTTGATTCACGACAAGGAAAAAGCATGGTTTCAAAGAGAGACTTAGAAAAAAGAAGTAACCACACAAGGCTCTCAAAAGTTTTTGTCATATAAGCTTGAGCTTTTCTGGAGTGTATAATAAAATAATAATTATTTATATCTATTAGGTATAAGCAATAGGTATAATATGTTTTTGAATTATTGTTAAACTAATTTATTTTATTATTCAAAAAATTATTTAAATCTCTTAGTTTAGCTCTTTCTGGATAAAATTGCATATACTCACCTCCAGAATGGGAAGAAAAGTATGTTGCAAGATCCAAGGGATGTACATCTGGTAGAACAAAGGAATAGGGCCTGCTCCCCCAAGTTTGGAATACCATTTCCCAGTAGATAAGATTAATCCTCACCATGATAGTTTTCTGGAAGGCCCTGAAGACATGGTTCTGTCAGGAGGCCTGGGGACCTCTAGGAGGTGATACAGAGCTAATCAATTGGTTGAAGTAGGAAAGAGACTGGCAGAGCCAGGAGTAGGAGTTAAATGAGCCATCAGCTTAGAATTCTTACATAGCCACAAGAAAATGAAATTCAACTTCCCCCTGGATATCATTGACACTTACCTAATTTTGTTCAGGTGCAAACTACTAGTTTGAGAGGATTCTGGTGCATAGGCTTTAGCAATAAATCAATCATTTAGAACCTTTGTGTGTGGACCTGATTTTTCATGCCTGACAACTTGTGTGATTGTCACCATTGGGGATGGAGGGGTGTATAAGGATTCTTACATTATGAATTTTTAATGTAAATCTCTGTACATGACTTGGGCAGCCATATAAAGTAGTTTAATAAATAAGTAATAATACGTTGCATATAAGGAGCCATTCCTTTTTGACTTTGGTTAGATTTCCCTTTGTAAATATATACAGTCAATTTCTCCATTACCATATATTCTCTTTTTTTGGTCTCCCAGTTTTGTATCATTGCCAGGTTTATTTTTTCAATATTATGTCAAATGAACATTTGTCACTGTCAGCATATATTTCAATAAATTGTGACACTTTTAATTTATACTGTGGAATCATTACTAATAAAAACATTTGTGGTTTTAATTCAGATTTTATTTTCAAAACTCCCAGAAATGTTTGATTGAAAAAGATCAGATTGTTGATCTTTTTCTTTTATTTATTTATTTATTTATTTTTTGCTTCAACACTTTATTAGAGTGATGCTAGAAGAATTTTGAATCAGTTCACTGTTTCTGTTTATAAGAATTACAAATTTCAGTTTGTAACATTTTTCCAAAGAGAGCCAGGAAGGTGACTAAAGACATCTACTTATAGGAAAACTGTGAGGAAAAACCCAAGAGAGTGAAGTGAGAAATGAATTGGATTTTTATTTATTTTTTACATTGTATGCTACCTTATTCACAGAAGTGACTTGAAGCTGTTTCAGTCTAGCCTCTAGGGATTCATATGAAAGGAGATCTTGATGTAAGGTGTTTGCATTTCTAGAGAAAAGGTAGGATATATGTTAAATAAATATACATATAATTAATTGATATATAAAGAAAAAAAGAAGTGGAGTGTTAATTTTGTGAACAATCCAGTATAAAAAAAAATCATTGTAACAGTTGTGAATGTATTTCCTAGACAGTGGACAGGTTCAAGGAATCTCAGATGCTCAAACTTCCCCAGGTCACAGTAACAGTGAATTACAGTGGGGGAGAGATATTCTTTGTCACAGATACAGAGAGATATCTAACAACTCCCTCTGTTATGTATAGAAATATTTTTCAGATAAAAGTATAGTTGAACCAAGAGAAAGCAGGAGAAAAGGGGTGGACATGACGGCTTACCATCTCCTCAGCAGTCTCTGCTTAAGTTGGATCTCCCAGAAAGTTGGATAATGTTCTGATAAATGGAGCAGAGTAATTTTTCTTCAGAAAAAAATTAACTCTATAGAAATGGTAAAAAATCAATCCATAATTTTGTATCAGATCTTGATTGATTTTTCTGTGTGATGCTAATTAAGCTTTATTGACTCTTGTTCTTATTTATAAATTAAGATATTAATTTAAGATATTAAACGTGTAACTCAGCTTTGCTTTCCAGCCTTTAGGCTGAACTAAAAAAAACCACTCTCTATTTATGTATAAATTTCTTGATATGCTATCACTTCAAGACAAAACATCGATATCACAGCAGAGGCATCTTGTGGCTCACTGCATATACTTTGTATATTTCTTTTTAAAAAGTAGATTTCATATATCTTTTTTAAAAGTGAAATTTGATTTTGTTTATGTCTTGTGAAATCGATTTATTTCGCCAGGGCTGGTTGAAACCTCAAGTTACAAACACCAAGCTATACAGTCAGGAGCTTGCATTATAACAATTCTTCTATTTTTAACTTTTATTTTTACCTTTTAAAAACTGGAAAAACAAAGCAAATTATAAGATCCTGATCTCACACTGGGATTTGAAGGAGAATGCCCAATGATGTGCCTCTGGATAGTAGATGGTGGCAGCAAAACTAGTCAAACCATAATCCCCAGGCAAGAGACAAGGTCGGGGGCTTTTTGGAGAGTTGGTTTGAGATTTCAAGCCTTGTATACATGAGCTCAGCTGTTTTGCTACAGTAAGATAAACATCTAGAAATTAATTTAAACAGTTTTGGAATGGCATTGAATTCAAGATGTCAAGATCTCAAATAATTATACTTTAGCAAATATTCAGACAGTTTGCATAATTTGGGTTCCTACCCCCCCCTATTTTGAACTATCATTGTTGCTCTGAAATTTGCTGATTTTCAAGCACTGATTAAAAGCAATATCAGCAAACATTTTCATTCTTCTAAGATACAGTTTGGGAAGTGTTTGGAAATGTGTTGAGCTTTATTTCTTGATAGTCATTGGTGAGAACTCTGCAGATCTTTAGCTTGATTGGCTGCTTTCCTTTGAATGTTTGACAAATTCAAATGAATTCAGTATCCCTGCATAAGAGACAGCTAGTTGGTTTGTTTAGCTAGCAGGGTTTTTTTCTCTCCTTCCCCTTAAATACTACTTCAAGGATAATTTCTGAATGCTTGAGCTTATTCTGCCATTACTATGAAATATATTCTGTTTACAATTTTATTATTTAGCCTTTGGGCAGAAACTTAACAGTTAATTTTGAGAAGAGTATTTCAAATGCCAGCTTTGCAAGCACATTTAGCAATATCCCCCCCTCCCACTTCAAATTATAGATCCCATCTGTAATAACTTATTTGTACTAAGAAGAACTGCATTAGTTTTAACAACATTTCTATTCCCTTAAAGACAAGAAAGTTTGTGGGCTTTTAGTCTACTTACAAAACTTGGTTATTTTCCAAAAAAAAATTAATATGGTATTTTCTGCTTAACAGATGTGCGGGTTGGTACTATTTAATGAATAAGGCAAATAAATGAGCATTCAGAGGTTTCAAAATTCTTTTAAGAAAGATATTATTTAGTATATTTGTTTTCCATTAATTCAGCAACGAGATATTAATATAATTTTAAATTCTTCAGTGGCTTATTTAAGACTATAGGGATGAGAGATTGCTGTCCTAGTAATATGAATTGCTTACTAACATCAGTTTGATCTATTAAAAATCAAGGTTATAGAACCAAGGTAGGTATTCAGCATCTAAAGTAACCATATTAGTTAGGTTTCCCAGTTCTATTATCTTGCTGTTTTTATCATCTTTCTTCTCCACCTCAGGATAGGCAGTACTATATGGACTGATGGACCAATAATTTGTTTTAAGACATTTTCACATGAACGGTTGTAATGATATAAGCCACTTTCAACATCTGGGCAATAATAACCAAGATCGGGATACTAACATACTCACAGAAACTTCCTTGTTCTTCCACTAGCTTTTTATAAAAAAAAATTAAATGTATATATTTTTAATGGATTACTTGGCAGAGTTCCAACCTCCTGCATTATCTTTATTTTCATTAATGCCTTTAAGTCCCAAATGGACCCACTTGCTTTGTTTAAAAATAAAACTTATACTGTCCAATGTTTTGATTTTCCCATCTACCCAGAGTAAGTATAAAGGTATATAGTAAAAATGTAAAGATAAAAGAACATCCTGAAACAGGGAGCAGGACTAGAAATGGTAGTAAATAGCATTTTGTCAGTGCCCCCCTCTGCCTGCCTGCACTATGGAATAGCCCATCCCCTATATAAATCTGAAGGAGTCCTACCACCCTGGCCTTCCAGAAGGCCATTGAGACTTGTCTGTTTCCCTGGATCGGAGTTAAGCCCACACATATATGTCTGGCGTAGAATTAGAATTTAGAATTCTTTATTGGCCGTGTGTGATTAGGCATACAAGGAATTTGTCTCCGGTGCATAAGCCTCTCAGTGTACATGCAAAAATAATGATAGATCATTATCATAGTCATTGTAAAATTACATCCATCATAAAACATTAGATACAATACTTAGTGATAGTCATGGATACTAAATAGGCAATAGGAATGTTATATTGCCTAGTTCATATTAAATGATGTGGGATTTTTTTTTAAATTTTGTTATTTTTTGTACACCCATACATGTTTTTTGTGTCTAGGCTGAATTCTATGCCTATTCATATTCAGATGCAGTTTTGATGATTCTTGTGTTAATCTAAAATATGCAGCTTTCATTATTCTTCTGGCAGATAATGAAGAGGATATAAAATAAGGGCAAAAAGTGGGAGAACTTAAATTTCAACATCAATAACATGAAAGTAATTACAGTGGTTTGAAATAGTGGCACCAAGATAAAAATTCACAACAAGTAAATTGAGTCAGAACAGGACTTTTTCCCCCCGGTTCTAAAATTGACCAAACAGGAGAGAAAGGAATTAAATGAGGAATATTACTTGGATGCATTGCAAAAATTAGCATGGAAAACATCTGGCAAAGCAAGGACACTAAGGCATCAGGCTAGAAACCAGGAGATTGTGAATTCTAGTCCCACCTTAGGCATGAAAGCCACCTACGTGACTTTGGGCCAATCACTCTCAGGCCAATTCACAGAATTATTGTTGTGAGGAAAATAGGAGGAAGAAGGAATCTTAGGCATATTTGCTGTCTTGTTATATTTAAAAATAATAAAGTTGGGATAAATAAATCAATCAGAATTTATTGGCTAAGTGTGATTGGATACACAAGGAATTTGTCTTTGGTGCATATGCTCTCAGTGTACATAAGAAGAAAATAAGGTAAAGTAAAATACATTCATCAAGAACATAAAATAAAATACATTCATCAGGAATCATCAGGAATCATAAGAATCATAAGATACAACATTTAATGATAGACATAGGTTACTAATAAGCAGTCAAATCTAATACTCAATACTAATAATCTAAATAGTAATCAATACTAGGAAACAAATAAAAATAATATAAATTGTAAAGATACAAGCAATGCAGTATAGTCATAAGTGAATAGAGATAGGAGGATGAGAAGAGTAATAGTAATAGTAATACAGACTTGGTAATAATTTAACAGTGTTATGGAAATTAGTTGTTTAGCAGAGTAATGGCATTTGGGGGGAAACTGTCCTTGTATCTAGTTGTTCTGGTGCGTAGTGCCCTATAGCGTCGTTTTGAGGGTAGAAATTGAGGGAAGGTTCCCTTGGGCTCTGTGATTTGACATTTGGTAACTGCATACTGTATCCACCTTTAAAAACAAAAATAATTGTGTATCACAGTGCTTTTCCAAAAACACGAACTGATTTCCTCATAGTGGGAAAATTATAGATAAGCATTGTTAGTGTTTTCTGTTTAATTTCTGTTCGTCAGAACAGTTTTAATAAAAACAAAATAATGGATTTAAGCAACTTGTCTATAAAATTTGTACATACTTACTCTATAGAGGAAAAAGAAATATATATACAAGTGCCTACAAGCACTTGTTAACCTTTAATTTTGAAGAACAGGTCAAAGAATTTTGACTACACAATAAATTTAGACGATTGGCAACATACAAGGATAAAAACATCAAATTAACAATGCCAGTGGCCTATAAAGAGAACATATATAAGATGTTCTATTGGTGGTACTATTCTCTGGTCCAATTGGCACGTATGAATAAAAATAATATTGCAAGATGTTAGAAATGTAAAAAAACACCAGGCTCCTACTACCACATGTGGTGGAAGTGTCCGAGGGCCAGGAAGTACTGGCTGGAAATTTGAAATTGGATAAAAACAATAACAAAACAATTCTTTGATTTAAAACCAGAGATATATTTATTGGGACTATTACCACAAAATTTAAATAAAACCACAAGGTATATAGCATTACGTTTGTTGACAGCAGCCAGAATCACTTATGCCCAATGCTGGAAGCTGGAAGAAATCCCGAGGGAATCTATGAGAACCACCAAAATACTGGAATGTGCCGAGATGGACAGATTAACACTGAAAATAAAGGAGGATACAGAATATTATAAAATATGGGATGCGTTTTATAATTTGCTCAAGGATAAGTATAGAAGTCAGGAAAGCACAGGGAAACTGCAAGATGATGAAGGGTAAGGTAATACAAATGGGATTGTAACCAGAAAACTTGTATACACAAAAAGGAACATGTAGCTAAGTAAGAGTTCCTGCACGTTTATACCCGATGAAAACTCAAGACACGTTCTTTGGAATTTGAAATTATAAACTATGTTTTATTGTGTTTTAGTATGTGATAGTTTTGTTGCCTGTTTGTTTTTGTATTTTGCATTTTGTATTTTTTTCTTTTTTTTTTTTAAAGTGGAAAATCAATAAAATTTATTTAAAAAAAATCAACTCACTGATTTGTGTTTGCAGTTTTATACACCCTTTTATTTTGGATGATAGAAAAGCTGCTTCATGTGATTGATACGAGTGTCATACAGCCTTATTAACTAATATGTACTGTGATATTAACAAAGCCTAGAGAAGTTTTGGAACTACTTGCAAAATGTGTATTGTCTTCAAATAGGATGACAGAACTTATATTAGTGAATCTGCAATATCTCTACTCCATTGATTTACTAGATCAGCCCTCCCTAACCTGGTGCTTCCTAGGTATCTCTTGTATGACCACTGTATTGATGTAGTACATGTTACATCAGAAAACACCCAAGCAAAGGTTCAATCAAAGGCATACAACCCAAAAAGCTACAGTGCAAAACTTAATTCTCTTGCCATAACACTCATCCAGTCATTCACAACTTTCAAACAGAATGGGTTCAAATAGCTTCCACAGGGAGGTATTTTAAAAAGACTTTAAAAAAAAAAGAAAAACATTACACCAGACCTAACATGGATGTAACAATGGCCAAAGGTGGCCAAAATGGCCCTCCAGGAGTTATTTACACATGATTGGCCTTTGCTACTCAGTAGTAGAAACACAATCTCGGAGAAGTTCAGTTCAACAAAATGGCAGATAATCAGCAACAGAAAGTGAGCGCCCATCACTGGCACGTGGTTTGTGCGTGTCTGAACCAGATTTTAAGAAACATTTCCCCACCATCAAAGCAAGTGCAGACTTTAGGACTTTGGGACTTTCAATCTCAGCTCCTACCTGAACCATACATGAGGAAACATCTAAGAAATCTCCAAGTTCACCAACCACACATCAATCAGTAACTATGTCATTTTAAGCAAGAGAGAAACTATGTTTACAATTAAGCTGTAACTATGAGAATAGCTCATCTGTTATCCAAAGAGTTGGAAAGTTTTATGTGGGCAGCAGCAACATCTTGACTCTCTTTTGCTTGTTTTCCCACAACTAAAATCCAGCACATTTAGACACTCCCTTGCAGTCATATATTCTAAGGCATGAGAATTCACAGAAATCTTCAATATATGGTTACATTTGCAGTGTATCATTTCATTTGAAAATGTTCACCCAGGAAGAAGCTTGTGGGAGAATGAAAGGCTGTCTTCCTGGTTTAAGACTCAATACTACCTGGAATTTTTTAACTTCAAGTAACAAGTCTTTTCAAGTATGCTTTTCTTTGATGCTAATTTGATACAGTCCCAAAATCAATACAGGTAGTCCTCGACTTATGACAATTGAGCCCCCAATTTCTTGTGATAAGTGAGACATTTGCTAAGTGAGTTTTGCCTTATTTTATGACCTTTCTTGCCACAGTTGTAAAGTGACTCATCGCAGTTGATAAAGTTAGTAACATGGATGTTAAGTTAATCTGGCTTCCCCATTGATTTTGCTTGGCAAAAGGTTGCAAAAAGTAAATCACATGACCTTGGGACACAGTAACTGTCGTTAAGTATGAGTCAATTGCCAAGCATCTGAATTTTGAACACATGATCATGAGGATGATACAAAGGTCATAAGTATGAAAAAAAGTCACTTTTTTCAGTGCCATTGTAACTTTGAATGGCCACTGAATGAACTGTTATAAGTCAAGGACTACCTGTATAGCCATGTGTTCTAAAATGGAGGGGGAAGGAAGCGGAATACATTTTCTTCCAGTGTACCAGAAGGAGCTTCAAGAATGCACTTGTTCTATTACTATAAGACAGGGGTGTCAAACTCGATTTCATTGAGGGCTACATCGGCATTGTGTTTGACCTCGGGGGGCTGGGGTGGATGTGGCCAGCATGGGCGTGGCCAGCTCAACGTCACTCGTGTCGGGGCTGCCTGTGGTGGCCTGAGCGCACTGCCAATGAAAATGGGCTCCATTTTCAGCTGCAATGGCCTCCTGCAACCCTCTGCCAGCGAAAACGGAGCTCAGGAGGGGCACATGAAGCCCCCGAGCCCCGTTTTCTCTGGCAGAGGCACCACGGGCCAGTCCTTCACTGTTTCCAGGGCGGCCCCATGGACCAGATCTAAGCACCTTACGGGCCAGATCCGGTCCCCGGCCTTTGAGTTTGACACCCCTGCTATAAGATATATCCAAAAACTTCATAGGTTCACCTCTAGCACAAGTATCACAGCTGCTGTGGGAGCCTATTGTGAGGTAATGGATATTCAGGAAAGCACTCCAATGGATCAGGGCCTCTTCAATTGACTTATTTCATAAACTTAAAAATTGGGCAATAAGAAACAAAGCTTCTTTGGGCATAGGATGCAGCACAGTGGATGTCAGTCAGTAAACTTAGCAACAATTAAGAAAGGGTTCAGAACAAAATCAAGAAAAGAACAACGGAGGGGATAAAGGGAAGAACTGGTGCACAAATTCTGGAATCTGTCTTGAAGCACAAAAGTTCCAATGGGAGGAAGAGAGATGTAGCTTCCTCTAAAATCTGTTTAACAGATACAATCATGCTTTTTTCCAAGACTTAATTTTAAATAACAACTTATTAGCTGTCTACTTTAAACCACCTGTGTATAAAGATTCTAAAGATTTGATGGTTACAAAACTCTATCATCTGCCATAAGCAGGATGCAAAACTTCAAATTTCAGGGAATAGAGGCTGAATCCAAGACAAATTAGTTCAAGAATATGAAACAAGCTTTTCAACCTAACAACAATAAATAAATTATAATAAATTATTAAGTTACCACAGCTTTCAAAAATGTCAGCAAGAAATTTACACCAAGTACCTTAAACTACATATGCAGGAGACTTATCACGTATAAACAGGGCAATGTATTTGTGGATGTTGCACATACTTCTGAATAATGGAGAGGTGGTTTTAATTTTGCTGGGGCAAATCTTGCTCTTCAAAATGAACTTGGAAACTGCACACAATTCTTTCTTACAAAAAGTGATTTTTCTGGGCTTAAGAGAAAAAGTGAGGATCATGAATTTTCATCCCAACCTCAAAGAAAGA
>JANHJO010005632.1:44487-54650 GCA_032468235.1 Pseudoxyrhopus heterurus | reverse complement strand
AGATTACTAAATTAAGACTACCTTCTTTAGGTCAGGACACCAGTTTCTAGGAAATAGGATAAAGATGCCCTTGAGTCAATCCCAACCTTTGGTGACTACTTCCATATAATTATATTTCTACACAAATTTATATTATTATTAAAAGTGATTTACTGTTGCCTTCTTTTAGGATGCTTTTTCAACTTTACAAGTCTGGTCAACTGACCCCCAATTTCCCAGAGGATCTCCCATCAAATACCAACCAGACCCAATCCTATTTAACATTTACAATCAGCCCTGTATGTTCTAGATCAGGGGTGTCAAACTCGATTTCATTGAGGGCTGCATCAGGGTTGTGTTTGACCTCGGGGAGCTGGGGTGGGCGTGACCAAGGTGGGCATGGCCAACTCAATGTCATTCATGTTGGGGGTGCCTGTGGTGGCTTGAGCACTCTGTCAGCAAAAGCAGGCTTCCAAGCTCCGTTTTAGCCTGCGATGGCTTCCTGCAACCCTCTGCCTAGCGAAAACAGAGCTCGGGAGGGCCACAGGCAGCCCTCCTGAGCTCCATTTTCACTGGCAGAAGCACTATGGGCTGGTCCTTTGCTGTTTCCAGGGCAGCCCCACGGGCCAGATCTAAGCATCCCATGGGCCAGAGCGGCCCCCGGGCCTTGAGTTTGACATCCCTGTTCTAGGTAAGTGCTGAAGTCTAAATTGGGTTAGTGTTAACTGAAAGTAGTTGTGAGCAGCTAGAAACTGGGAGATTATGAGTTTTACTCCCAGTCTAAGCACAAAGCCAACTAGATGACTTTAGGTTACTCATCTATCTCAACCCTAAGAAACAGGCAATGGCAAGCCACTTCTGAAATCTTGCCAAGAAAGTGTGAGGATTTATCCAGACAGTGGCCAGGAGTCAACTGATATTGGAAGGTGGGGAAGGATGAAGGGTGAAACTAATCTACTTTAAAGATTGTTTAGAAACTGCAGTTGGTCCAAAATATAGTAGGAAGAATATTTCTTAACAATTGTATTACTTTATATTTGCCAGTTTTGTTTCTTCTGTTTCTTGCTTGTTTCAGAGATCAGTTATAAAGCTGGGAACTAAAATAGACCATGTTGGTCTGTTTAAAATCTTAATTATGGTATATGAAAAAAATAACTTTCTTTATATGGACCTGCCCAATTCCTAAAATTCTATGCTACTACCATTGAAAGTATAATGGAAGGGGAAAGGAACAGAAGTGAAAAAAGTGTGAAATGTTCATAGATCAATTGGACATCTTTTTCTTGATATAGATTTTGAAAATGACAATCGTTCCTGTTTCTTTTTTACATGTCTTTATTTATGCTGATTTTAGTTTAATTTTACTTTTTTGTTTAATTTTTGATATTATTGATGTTACATTTTAAGTTTTAATCTATTTTGGTTTTTATTTACTGTTTGTATGTGTTATAGCTTGCAAAAAAGGGATATAATTGAAATATAAACACTAGTGTAAACTGATTCCTCAAAAGCTACCTGTTTCTTTCTCTTTTTCCCTGATACAGTATGAGTGCAGGAAACAGCTCTGCTGAATTTCACTGCAAAGAAACCATTAAGAGCTCATTATTGAAAATGATCATTTTTCACAAAGTGGCTAAAGTTTTGGTGACATGTTAACATTGATTAAAAATAAATTTCCCAATAAAAACATCAAGCAGTTGTTGGTGAATCCCATCATAATAAGGTCAAAATCATTTTGACACAAAATCTGTAAGGAAAAATCAAGCATGTTATAAGAAATAATGGCAAATAAAATAACACCTGTTAAATTTTTTTACTTTAAATTTGATTTAGAGAAGCAGACAGAGTCCTGAAGATGTTTCATCAAAGAGAAAAAATGTGAAGTGGGATCATTTAACAAGTGAAACCAGCAGGCCTCCTCTCCTTTATATTACACATCCTGTACACCAAAAACAGAAGAGTGTTCACCGGATAGGCTCAATTACCTTCCTGGTTGGAAAGACACCTAGAAAAATCCGCAGGTAAGATTACAATGTTGGATTGTAAAGATTTAAGTGACCACAGGTTTTCTGAGTCCTGTTTAAATTGTATTGAACAAAATTTTATTTCTGTTTTATTTGGAATTATTACTCATTATATTTTGCAAACTATTTAAAAATATTTGTCTTTACAATTATAGCTTTTCTGCAAATTAATCCAAGCATTGCCAGTAGTTCGTATCAATTAATTTTTGGTGATTTTGTGCAACATGCAGATGCAGCTGAAATTATTCTGTAATAGTTTAGTGTAACAAAATGTTGTGTTTACTGAATTCCTTCATTCCCTCACAAATTGTTAATGCATTTACAACTATGACATTGTTTAATATCTCTTCTCCATTGGTAACACAGGTAGTCCTCGACTTAAAACAGTTCATTTAGTGACTGTTCTAAGTTACAACATCACAGAAAAAAATGACTTATGACTATTGCAGCAACCCCATTGTCAAATGATCAAAACTCAGACAATTGGCAACTGACTCATATTTGCAGTGTCCCAGGGTCATGTGATCCCCTTTTTCAATCTTTTGACAAGCAAAGTCAATGGGAAATCAGATTCACTTAACAATATGTTACTAATTTAACAACTGCCATGATTCACTTAACAACTATGACAAGAAAGGTCATAAAAGGAGGCAAAATTCACTTAACAAATGTTTCACTTAGCAAGTGAAATTTTGGGCTCAATTGTGGTCATAAGTCAAGGACTACCTAGCTCTAGAGTCTCTACCAGTAATAAACAGGAAAAAAAATCCAGAGATTGAGCTGAGTGAAAAGCCTGTGTTCTAACTGAGCAATCACACTATAGATATTTAATTATAAGTATTTGATCTAACTATTGGAAAGTGACTTTTGAGAGAAATGTCTTATGAAGTCTGCATTGGCCAAGAGTGTCACGTTTCATTTCAGAATCAGTGCATCATAGTCTTATTAGCCTGATCGCTCACATCCCCTTTCCATGAGGTGAATTATTCCTGAAAATCTCCAAAATGGTTAGGATAGAAAACGAAGCAAAATGATAGTTTAGGAATACTTTCTTTGATGTGGAGATTTTCATATGGGGCAGCTTAAGGCTAATGTCCTTCTACATGAGGCCTCTGTCATTTCAGAAATAACAAGTAAGGAAGTGGCCTTTAGAGGCTTTATACCTTTCTTTAGCTTACCATATCCAGGAATCTAGACTCCAAAATTGAGGGAGATAGTCTTAGCAGTCACCGAAGTCAGTAACCTAGTTAAAGAAACATATAAGCATTTGAGATCATTAGGTCTTAATGACACTTCTATAATGAAATACATTTCTTTCTTGGATTGGACCAATTATGTTTAAAAAAATGATTTGTGCAAATTAGGGTACAAATCATACTTTATTTACTATAAAATAAATATGGGACATGAATATTGCTAAATTTACTATAATTAATTTAGTGAAAGTAGAATTATTAAAGTTACAATCAGTATAAATAGTAATATAATAAAAATAGAAGGCAGGTGGAAGGAAGGAAGACATTTTATCAGATCAGAAGCTTTGACATGCTCTGTGAAACAAATTTCTTGTGGTTTGTATTTGAAAAACTTGGCTTGTGCTTCCTTGAGAAAAATTCCAGAGGTTGTGTTTACAGAAAATTAGGGAGCTTTTTCATGTGTTTTAGTAAGAAGAAGAAAGTTTGTATATTGAGAGATGAGTAAATAAGTTTAAATGAATAGGTCTTGGTATTTTTGTTTACAAAGTAAACTCTAATGACACAATAGGTATTTTTATATTTTCTAAAAAAAAATCTCCATTTCTTCACAGTCCTTGTTTGAAAGCTTTTAAAAGTTTTAAAATAAGAAAGAAAACCTTTCCCCCCTCATCTCTTTGACAATCACAGATGTCCATATATCATTATTTTCAGGGGCTGAGGGACCAGTTAGGAAAAGTCTTTCTCTTCCCTATTTAATATTAACATTTTTCACGTGCTTAATCTCACAAGAAAAATGATAAAAAATAGTGAATGATAAATTAAGGAATACAGACCATGCTATTAGCTGTAGGTCAACCTTTTTCTCTTCCAAAATAACTGATCTAGATGTAGTTGTAACATCAGTCTTTTTATTTTGTGACAATATTTCCACTACTTAGCCCTAACCTGATTTTGAAAGAAATGTCATTCATTAACCTTGATAACGGTTATCTGGTTTCCTGTTCTTTGAGAGAAGTAACTATTCTTTTCACCAATTGCTGCAGGAAACAGTTTGAGGAGATGGCAGATCTTTTTTATAAAGCTCCTGTGGAAGAATTTGCAAAGTACATCACTCAAACTACATCAGAAGAAAGGCAGAAAATGTTGAAAGAATTTTACAGTGCAAAACATCCAGAATTAAAAGATCTTTTAAAAGTTGATGTCCCAGCTTCTGTATCAGAACGAAACAAGAAAGGCGGCAAGTGTAAAACCAAGTTCAGGAAAAAATCCTCCATTTCTAAGCACGTGCAATTGAAGCCTGATCTTCCTATAGATCTGGGTGTTCCAGGTAGATCTGATGCTGAAGAAAAACGATTTCAGTATAAGGTTTCTGTACAGGCTCCTGGGAATCAAAATGGGGAAGGCAAACAATTACCAGCTGATATTGTGGAAGACAGCATTAATGGGAGAAACAGTCAGGCATCCAAAGACTTCATGGCATCTGAGTCACTAACCGGTAAATCAAGAATAATTGAGAGACTGTCTGCAAGTAGTTCTAAAGGACAGCTGAATTTGAAGGGGACACTGTCGCCCAAAAAACTTCTTATGTCTGACTCAGAAAGCAGACAGGCTGAAATCTGCCAGAAAAATGCTGTTGCAGACTTGCTAGGAGACACCTCTATTTTAAATGACCTCTTCTCAAGTAATGAAAATCGTCCAGCCGAGATACCCAGGAGGCCTCTTAATGGGCCTGCCGAAAAAGCAGCAACTCGACCAAAAGATTTCTGGGACATGCTGAATGAAGAGAATGAGGAGTGTCTCCAAAGAGTCACAGATGTGACAGCCATAGAGAAACTGTGTGAAAGACCATCTTTCACTTCTTTGTTCAAAGAGAAAGAAGAGAGTGAGAAATCACTTTGGAAGGAAAATGACAATTTCTTATGGAAAATAGATAAGAAACCTGACACAGATGATGAATCTTTTTCTGGTACTTAATGTGGAATTTAAATATTGAGGGGGGGAGAGATAAAAATGTTCACAGATATCTTTAAGTTACATTTTATTCCCAGAACTGGCTTGATGCATTTAATTAATTTAAGTTAATTAACCAACTTAATGCATTTCAGGCTTTTTAAAAAGCTTTTTCAAGGATACCTTTCTTTCAGAAATCTTACAAAGAAAATGCATGTATTTATTTTTCAGCCATTTTCCATCTGTTTTAAGGAAGTTGCAAGAAAGAAAAAGACAAGCCAGAAGTGAAGAAAATTCAGAGACATTGAGTGAGGGTATTTTCTTCCCTATTTTCTGTTTTTTCAATGGGAACTGGAACAAATAGATTTTAAAAGCTGAACAGCCTTTCTGCACATTTGCAAAAGACAAGTGAGTCACTTGATTAGTTTGAAGGGAATCAATTTTATTTCAATTTCAAATTAGCAATCCAATTTCAAAAGTTTATTCAATGTGGAGATTTTACCAATTTGCTTTGTAGTCAAATCTCCACATTGAAATTTCCCCTTGCCTGAAAAGTATTATCCTTCCCTATATGGAAAAGCAGCATCTTGAGGAGGTTAAGCAGAATCTCATTTTCTTTGCATGCAAGCTCTGAGGTCAACCACATTCCTCCCTTTCTACTTAGTTACATGTATTTTTATCATGTATTTAGTGTGGTCAGGGCACAACAGGGCACAACAGATATTATAGTGTCATGTAGTGAAAAACTATACTCTTTTAAATTGTTCATGCTCTGGTGATGTTTGGATCATAGGGGTTTCTATTACATTTCTGAAGCAATTGAAAACTCAGTTGGGACTACATTGAAAACAATATAGGCTTGGACTTGAAAATAAAAATAATCTGTAAACACTTGGAAATTGTGGGGTTATGTACCAATTAAATCTTGATTATAATAGATTCATCAAAATTATGGGACTTTTAGATTTAAATTTTCCAATTTTTCAGTAGTCTTCCCTGAACATTATTAAATTTGGATACAACTCAAAATGTTTTGAAAGTACTCAGTGAATAACAGGAGATGGTTGTCCTCTACAATTTGGAGAATATTTGGACAGAGAGAAATTCCACTGCAATGATGTAAATAGCAGTACAGGACTGCAGTGCATGAATTAGTATTTCTACCTACTTAAAACTAAAATGATCAGTGTATGAAGTATATGGTAATATCTGCTTATCTGTTTTTATTTAAAAATGAATTGTATTTTAATAAAAAAATTAAAAGACTTCTTTTTTAAAAAAAAGCATTTTAATATCTGAAATTAATAATTATTATTTATGTGTGGGATATCTTCTTGAGCTCATAAGAACTCTGGATGTTAGAATTTAGCACATCTTAAAAAGACAAATCTTTCATAATGTTCTACTATTCATCAATTTTTTAATAATTTGAAATCTGTTAGGCTACAATGCCTCACTGAAAATCTCTCAGCAACCTTTGCTGAGTGGATTGTATCTTTTCACTTCAATACAGAATTTTTGCAAATCAGCAAAAATCACATGATATTGGCTATTTTACCTATAAACAGTTCTGTGTCTATGTGCTGTAAATTATTTTAAACATTGCCTAACTGCATTTCATCAAACCCGGTACCTATGTGGTTGTGACAGATTATTAAAAGATGATTAGAAAACTTTAACTTGGATAATATTATTATAAACTGTCAATTTGAAAATAAAAAAATTCTTGCTTAAACTTAAAGTGTAATTGTGTGTCCCCATGAAGTCTCTTAAATGTTTGATTCTTCTTAAATGGGTTTTCTTTCAATCTACATGATAAAACTATTTTTAAAAGTATCCCTTGCAATTTAAGTATAAATTAGAAAAACAGTGACAGACCTTTTAATGTGTTGCCTTCACTAGCAAAATTGGTGTTCTGTTTTCCCCAAAGGACACGAGTCACAGCTATGTTTATTTAAAGCAAACCACCACCTTTTATTTTACTAACAAACAGAGAAGCCGTTTTAAAGTGAAAACTAAGAATGTTTACAAAGCCAAGTAAATCCAGGAAAGGTGCCAAAAAGATAAGAGCTCAAAGTCATTACAGTATTGGGGAATGCAAGCAGAGTCTGACGGCAGAGAAATCCACAGAGAGTGTTTCAAAAACCAAAGAGCAGGAGCACCAAACAGCTGAACACAGACCAGGATTCCAATAAGTTGCTCTCTGCGGAGAGCTGTTCCCAACCACACCCCTTTTAACCCCTCTAGGGTGTGGTCAATTACTGGTCAGCTGTAGCTCGACCTCTCCCCATCCAGTGTTGCTGACGTTGCTGTTGCCTCCTCATTAATCGCCGGGTTCTGGCATCAGCTAAGGCTTCCTCTCCACTGCTTTCAGCAACTACCGGCTCCTGATAGCTCATGGAGGGACCAGCCTCTGGCATGCTGTCAACAACCGATTCCTCCCTTTCCTCCAACACTGACTCCATATCTCCTCGGAGTCGGAATCGACTGCCAGATCAGCAGCACGCTGCTGAACCACAAAACCTTAGTGAAGCAAAAATAAAGGCATCAGTTGGAAATAACTCTAACAAGGCACCATTATTTGGAGATTTAGATAAGGTCATGAGCTCAGTTGTGCCTCCATGTGATTCATTTGCCTTTTAATTAAAAATCATTGTGACATTCAGGGTAATATTTAATATTTCGGAGTGGAAGCAGTAATGGGGAGGCAAGAATAGCCATTTTTTTGCTATTCTTTGTGTATTGAATATCAAAGTAGTGGTAGGCTACTTAGCTATTAAATGGCATGCTGAGTTAAAATAGCTGGTCGTAACCAAGGGTGGGTAATGTTCATAGATCAGAGCCATCCATTAAACTTTGTAGGTCCCAGAAAGTTGAAAAACACTTCCCATGAAGAGTTGCCATGTCTATAGTAATGTTGGAGGAAAGGAATTCATTAGGGCATGACTTAGGATCAAGAAGTTGGAAGGATCTGTGATTGACCACATCATTTGACACCAAGAAGCTTAGCCAAAAAGAGGAAAAGGTTGAAAATGTCTCTGAACTTTGATACTATTTGAAAAAAGAGCAAGATGAGATTTACCCATATTGATTTACTGAATAATGACTGAAATGTTATCCTCACTTGCAGATCGCAATTCTAATGTGGCCAATAATGATATTTACCCAACCTAACAAGCTTTGTCCCTGCACTGAGCTTGTGTAGATGGATGTTAGAAACCACTTTTCCATCGACTGTATAAGATATTGAAAAACAGTAAGATTCTACAATGTATGATTTGGTACAAAGTGCCTATAGTAGATGTGGAAAATATTGTGAGGTGACTCTGGGAGACACTCCCTGTGGGCTAGTAACATATGGTTTTCAGAATGCTGAGCATTTGCCTTTTGACCTAGTCATTGCAGCTACATAGAAAACCCATCACTTTTCAAATTGCTTCTCTGCACACAAAAATGTTTAGCCTGAAGGAACAATATAGTAGTGCATTATTTTTGGTGAGGTTTTATTGATGCATTATACATAATATTCTGTAGCTGTTGCTTAGTAAACTTTGACAACCGGAATGTTGCATCTTTCCCATCTCTATACACTACATCTATACTTGGGTTTTTTTACATTTATTCCCTGTTATTTCATATAAAAACATTTAAAGCAACTTATTTTAAGATTATGTATTAGTCAACCAGGAATGTCAAAATAAGCATATGTGGTTATAAAATGAAATACTATTTAACAAGATAGGAGCATACTGAAAGCTTTTAAAGTTTTTGTCAATTTTGGAGAAAATATATTCCATAGGAGCAGATCCACTTGTACTCTAAATCCTAACTCTCAGCAGTTTACATTATAATTAATAAAGAGATTTTTAAATTATTCATTGGGTTTATGGACCTTTTGTTCATTGATTGAACAACCTCAAGGCAGGCGATTAGCTTGTTGTATAGGAAAGAAAGATAATAAATGCAAATAATAAAGTTAATAATTTAAATAATAGGGATACGTGGCATTGATATGGAAAAGCAGAATCTACCACTGCAGTGCCAGGGGAATGGACCTTCTGTCTCCAAAAGGCGATGAAGATTAACAATAGCCTTCAGATTAGAAAAAGTATAGCTGCATGATAGCACCCAACAAACTTGGATAGCCTGGCAATGGGTGAGGGATGATGGAAGCTATAGTTCTTCAATAATTGAGAGAACATAGGTACCCAATACCTCCCATGGAGTATTATAAGTATTTATCTTGGTTGATCTTAACCAAGAGACCTACATTTTATGGAGACTTCCTACAGAATTGCTCATTTAGATAGTAAAAGTAAATGTTTCCCTTGTCTAGTTGTGTCCGACTCTAGGGGTGGTGCTCATCTCCATTTCTTAGCCAAGTGAGCCAGCATTGTCCAAAGTTCTCTTTCCATGGTCCTGTGGCCAACATGATTATATGCCAAGGCGCACAGAATGCTGTTACTTCTCCAGCAAAGTTGTACCTGTTTATCTACGTGCATTTGCATGCTCTCAAACTGCTAGGTGGGCAGGAGCTGGGGCCAAGTAATGGGATCTCAGCACTCAGGTCTCAAATCTCGGCTTCAGCTTTCCAGCTGACAAACTCAGCCTCTTTAATCACTGAGCCATCGCACCCAGTCCATTTAGATAGCATGGCTGAATAAAATAATATACATTAATATGTTATTACATAGATGTGTGTCTTTCTTTTTTCTTCTCTGGACTGAATTTTCTTGGGGGATATGGAGAGAGGTAATTCAAAAGCAATGGGCAGGATGAGATCCAGGATGTTTTCAGGTTATTGTAACAAAAGTCAAGAAGGCAACTGTAAAGGTGTGCCTATTTTTAATGTGCATCATATTTATTTTATTTAAAAGCCTTACATGACCAATGTCAGAGACTGTCTCGCCTGTTTGGGTGTGTTGCAGAGCGGAAATAAAAAACAGTCTCCAGACGGCAGTTTGTAAAACACAGTAAAACTGTATTATGTTTACGCACAGCAAAAAGCAAAGTC
>JANHJO010005632.1:23653-35507 GCA_032468235.1 Pseudoxyrhopus heterurus | reverse complement strand
GGGTCTGTAGATATTTTCACAGCCCTCTTTTTGACCCGTGCAGTATACAGGTCCTCAATGGAAGGCAGGTTGGTAGCAATTGTTTTTCCTGCAGTTCTCATTATCCGTCGAAGTCTGTGTGTGTCTTGTTTGGTTGCAGAGCCAATTAAACCATTAACATTTTGACTGTGGATAAACACCTTTGCCCTTTTTTGTTCCTGTCCTCTTCTAAGCAGGTAGCATCGGTAAAAGCCTGAAGGACCAAAAGGCGAGAAACGGGATCAAGGATGCAGAAGCTCCGACTGTGGCCACTCAATGCCCCCCCAGTTATACAGTGGGCATAGCAAGAGGCTCAGAAGAGGCCCTCCCTAGTTTCATGAGCTGTAAAGGAGACGGCGGGGTGGAGAGAAAATTGTACTTTCAAGCCTGCAAGCTTCTGTTAATGCAAGTTTACAGTAAAATCGAATTAGATTATCTGGTCATGTTTCTTGTGTGATCTACCTGCTATCACCCATCTAACACATGCAGATTCTGTTTCAGCAGCTCCATTTGTGTGTGTGTGTGTGTGTTGGAAACGTCAGTAGCTTGCTCACGATCTCCCTTCGAATCTCGGCTGTTTCTCTCTCTCTCTCCCCTCCAAGAGATTTTAAATTGACTTCCAGGTGAACTCTTCCCCCTGACAGAACCAAGATTGTTGGTCTTCCATCTGGCCCCCCCTTTTTTTTCCCCTCCAAACTGATTCCAGGGAAATGTCTTCTGGAGAGTTCCCTCGCTGAGCAGGCTGTTTCGGATTAAAATCCATGAAATAATCCTAAAACATGAGCCAGTTTCCTGCAAACGGACACCACCCTTTTCTGGAAATGGCTGTGTTCTTTCTGGAAGGGTTTGGTAACTCTTGGAGGTTAGGAGATAAAGGCCGGCAAGATCCATTTCGGCTCCGCGTGACATGTCAGTGTTTGCCATTGTGGTGTGTGAGCTTCAATTTATGGCTGAGCTGGCTAAGCAAACCCAGCCCGTGACACTTCGTTCAACAAAGGAGAGTTGGACAAGGCTTAGTTTATGAGAAGACTTGATTTCAGCCTTGGGTGGGTGAGATATTAAAGCAAATGCGTTTAATTTCATAGGCGTGGGGTTTATTCGAAGAGCAGCAGCAGCTGGAGGAAAGGATTCCATCCCTCCTTCTTCTGTTAAGATCCGGGATGGTCTTGTATGTTCTACCAAGCGGACAAGTAACCAAGCAGAAAACTATATCCTCCTCAAGGAATTGCCAGAAGGAAATCCCATTGCCACCAACTCTAGCAAAGCAAGTGTTTCTGTACATTAACAGAAAGCAAACCCCGCTCTCTTCTAGCACTGATGATGTTGCCTAGTTGGGTCATGAAATGTCTGCAAGAAAATATTCAAGCTCACAGAGCATCAAGGACCCCACACCATCGTCTTCTCCTCCTTCTCCTCCTCCTTCTCCTTCTCCTTCTCCTTCTCCTTCTCCTTCTTCATCTAGAACATGGGTGTCAAACTCGTGGTATCACGTTGCCATCACATGACATTTTGTGATGTTTTTTTCCCTTCACGGAGCTGGGGTGGCATGGCCTGTGTGTGACGCATCCGGCCTGCATGCTACCAGTTTGACACCCCTGATCTAGAAGAAGAAGAAGGTCTGTGAGGCTTTAAGCCATAGGTATATAAACATTTTCCAGATAGCATGTTAACCTATTGGGAGGAAGGGGAAAAGGGAAGTGGGTTTAATATATTCATTTCTCAAGCTTGAACCTACCTACCTACCTACCTGACACATACACACACCAACCATCCTAGGTTAACTTATGACTCTCTATACCTCCACTGGCCACAAAATGCAGAGGAGACAATTAGGCTATTAGTGCTTTCCTCAGTCAACCAATGGATGAGGACAATAATCATCTGTTAATCACGTCCTACCCTCTGAGTTACTGCCAAACTCCTTCCCACCACTCCACAGAAAAGGGAAATAAAATACTCCCCACAAAAAGGAAATAAAATTGCTAGCAACTCTGAACCACATATATACATTTGCCCGATTTGTACAGAGAAAATGATTAAGCGGCTGCCGTCATTCATCTATTTTATTTTAAAGCCCCTAAGAATTATAAAAGTAAAATGAAAACATTGTCAGCAATTATGCAAACAGACAATTTCCCCTGTAACTGCGACCATGATTACATGTTGTTAAAATGACTGGATAGAGGGAGAAAAGAGAGAAGTCTAAATAATGCAAACAGATAAAGTTCAAGAAAGTTTGTGTGTGGAGCTTAAGCATTGAAGTTTTCAGGAGACAGGAAATTGAAAAGAGTTGCTTAAGTATTTGAAGGCCTTTCGTGCTCAGTTTGGACATGTTGGTTGTCCTAATATGAGGAACAGCAATGGCACCTAAACTTATATACTACTTCACAATACTTTACAGTTTACAGAGTCAGCATATTGTCCCCAACAATCTGGGCCCTCATTTTACCGACCTTGGAAGGATGGAAATAAAACTATCTTAGTTTTTGCAAAATTCATTTCCAGCAGTTCAGCTGGGCAATGAAATGCAAGACAGACAGGTAGATATACTGTAGATAGAAATTGGGCTAAAAATGGCAGATGGTCTACAGCTCTAGTAAGGGCCTGTATGATATGGCTAATATGGAAATTGAATAATAGGGGTCAAGAAATGTCCTATGGAGGTTGGAATACAGAATACTATAGTCAATTCTTTGTAATAACCAGATACACAAGCTGTAAAGACAACAACCATATGCCTGAAGCAATTTTCAAGGCTAAAGTAATATGTTTTTGCTGTATGACATGAAGGTGTATGAAGGTTTCTTGGAAGTAGGACTTCAATCCAATTTTTTGAGATCTCTGCTTTAAGTTCCATGCCTTACCATCAATGTTCTTTTTTTGATGAGAGCATGTGGCATTGGAAACAATACTATAACTTTTTCAAAAGAAAAAACAACAAAATCCAGTTGCCTCCTGAAAAAGCACCTTTGGGACAACCATGACCTGGATGACTGAGAATCTCTACAGACAAATACTATAACTTGTATTAAATGTTTACTTTCTGAATGACATATCTCTAATGCTGAACTATGATTTATTTTATTTTATTTTATCAGATTTTAAATTAATTTAACCCATTTCAGGAATTTCTCTTCCAGAATCATCACGAACCATCAAAATTAACTGAGGGCCAGAGTTTGAGAATTTCTGCATCTCTTCACCACCATCAAGCAATTGTCCAGTTTTTGCCATCCAATTCATGGAGCCCTGAACCAGTCATCAGTACTAGTACATTCAATTACAGTAGTAGCTTGGTACTCAACTGCTTTGAAACTCATAGAATTTGGTACTCAAGGCAAATTTTAATGAAAATTTTGTCCTGGTACTCATCATTTGTTTGGTACTCAATGTACAAGGTAGAACTTATTGATGCCAGCTGCCTTGTGACTCACTACATTATTCCTTATGGGAAAAAATTGTTTGGTACTCGTCATTTTGGTACTCATCGCATCTCCCAGAATCAATTAATAATGAGTACTGAGATACTACTGTATATCCATTGAAGTGTGCATCTAGTTTATGAACACAACTCAAGGCACAAAAAATGTGACAGGCAATATGCTACCTATTACATTGCTTAATAACTGTTGCAGCATTAACAGAACCTCCCATTAAATAACAAATACTTCCGTAGGATGTATCTTCTGCCATGAACCTTAGAAGATTTTTCTCATATAAAATACTTCTCTTTCCCAGAAATGATATGGTAATATCAGTACTTTAAGTGGAAAGCGCAAAAACCCATCTGTCAGGATTGCCAGAAATGATCTATGACTTGGACCTCATGCATGTAGCAACTTCAAGCTATTTATCTCCCAAACTGTACCTGGCTAGAAATGAATCCAGATGAAGAACCTGCTGCTTGGATTTTAATCCATGGATTGAAATGATTCCAGCAAAGTAAGTGCAGTAGCAACTTGCTAGTCCTTTATGACCAGCTATCACTCATCTGTAACGCAACCAGGTTCTCGGGGAAGGTTCTTTCAGAAGAGAGCCATCAGCCCAAATGAAATGGGGTGGATGGAAGTGACCAATAAGCAGAAGGGAAGAGGCATGCCTGCTGCTGGACACAATAGCCAAATGAGCAAAAGTACATACAACAAAATGAAGCAGATTGCAATGCTTTGCTTAACCCAGCAAAAATTTGGGAAAATGCTGCTTTTGGCATGGAGTGAAAACAGACCAGCAGAAGTCATGTTCACAGCAAGCTAGGGGAAAGTGAGATGTTTTCTGGTCTTCCAGAAACAGGTGTCCTCATGTTGGGGCAAGCATTACATGGAAGTGAAAACTCAATGCCATCTGCTATGAATAACTTAGCACCTCTCCAATTGGGCCTGTGATATAAACAGGGTGAGGATGTAGTTTTAGCAGTGTTTTACTATTGTTATCCAGATCTTCTCTTCCATTCAGAAAATGACAAGAGAGATGGAGTGACAGTGCATGCCTGATTTGTTTTTGTTTCCAGTTTTTGTAATGGACATGAAAATGCATAAAAAAACTAAACAGATTTAGGAAGAGATACTAAACCGAACAATGGGGAAGATGTGATGTGGGTAGAAATGAAAAGAAAATTAAAAACTTGGGGAAATATGATCATTTAATACTTTGTAACTGTAAAGTCTCTTCAGCCTGGATTTGCTTTAAAATGACACCAGAGACTTTTGAATTATTCTCCCCTGAACTCATGTACAGTTTTCCCAATTTAAATCACTCAAGCTAAAAATTTTTGAAGTGGTGGCTTTAGAGGAGTTTTTTTTTTTTTTTAAATCAGATCCCAAATAGAAGGTTGAACCCTGTATATGTTAACATGTGTTTGCTTTGTTCACAAAAGGGCTAATTCAACTTCTCTTGGTCTTTCATAACTTTCTCCAATATACGTCAAGTGTTTTCAATGTAAGTATTTCCCAACCCTTTCTGTAAGTGCTTAACAGCAAAGCCTTTAGAGATGATCTGTCATCACTACCCTCCTGCATTCTATCTTCTATGTTTCAGAAATAAGAAGAAAGGTGGTACCTTTTAGCTTCAATTCCTTCCCTCCCCATTAAACCTGATTTTAAGTGTCCAGATATTTCACAATACAACCAATCTGAGTTACTAAAAGAGCCTTGGTAAATGTCACAGGATGGTTTCTTTTACTAACAACTTCTACTTAGTCTCTCCTCCACTACCTTATCCATCAAACAAAAATTTAAGAATTTCGAGAGATGCTAATTCTCTAAAAGTAAATCAAATAGTTCAGTCATATGGAAATTAAACTTGGACCAAGGTTTAATTTTCAAGATACAATTTCAGTCTCCATGAACAGTAAAGAAATGGGCACAGATCACGAATAGATTTCAATCAAGTGATGTTGTAAACATAGTAAATGAAAAATAATTATTAGCTTCTTTCCTTTTATTGCACAATCTTAATTTCTAGGAAAAAGCAATATGCTAACTAAAATAAATATATCAGTAAGAAATAAGACATGGAGCATCAGGAAAAAGAAATTTCAGGATCCCTACATCTCTTTAGAAAGGAAATGCAGCTTTACTAGAAATCAGATAGAATCACCACAAATTCTCTAGAAGATTCTGTTTCATTTCTGGCTGCACCAAACTAGGATTGACATCACACCAGTGTATCATCAGTGAGCTGTGAACCTTCCAGAGGTCCTTGCATGCTAAGCTGGTCAACTTGCAGCTTGATTGTTGCCACAAAGAAAATGCTCTGGAAGAAAGGTTTTGCAGCATTTTTTTCCTGGATTTTAGTTTCACAGTGATGGGTAAAATCCATCTCATTCTATTTTTCGGCTCCTGGGAGTTCTACTGGATTTCCCCTCCTGAAGACAAGTGTTTTTGAAGTGTCAGACAGGGAAAGAGAGGAAAATGGCAACGTCAGAAAAGGAAAGAAAAAATGGGTTGCAGAAGTAAGTTTCCTGACATATTATTCCTAAGAATGTGTGTGCCTTAAAAACAGTGTTTGACCGTCTTATTGTAGGAGGAGCTGGGAGAGAAAGCTTTGAATGATAACAAGCACAGCTTCTCTAAAAAGCTAAGAGTAATTAATAGCCTGGAAACTCCTCAGGATTCGTCACTAGATAGTTAATAGCAACATCCAACATAAGCACAGCCTCCAAATGCAGCTGGAAAGAAAATCAGTGCCGGCTAGGAGGCCAGCTTTTCGCGCACACTGTGAACTTTCCTTGACAGAACACGGAACAAGTTTGTGTCTTTCATTTCACGGCATTGAAGGAGGAAATTTTCATTATCCATCATAAGCCTTTTGGGATGGGGAAATTGATATATCAGAACAAATTAGCAATAACGTGTTATCTTCTCTACCACTTTATGTCATCCTGCTTCTCCAACTGCTAACGTTCCTCTGAGTCAATGCTGCTTCCAGTCCATTTTAGTTTCCTCTTGTGACACCTGTCTGTCTTGTTCTGTCTTTATGGATTTCTAAAATCTGTTTTCATTCTTTGCAAACAGGTACCAAAATGTGAACCAGGAAGCTCTATGCATTTGAATAAACCTTTGTGAAATGAGCTATAAAGGTTCTAAAGTTAAGGTTTTCTAAAATATAATACTCACCCAGGAATTGCGCTGTGATGTAGTTTGCAAAGCTGTATGTCAGCACTGAAATAGAAAACCAATTCACACTTCCAGCTTGCCTCAGTTTCAGGATGGGCTACGCATCATTTGGGGCTGGCAAGAATGGAGGACATTCCTGAAAGCGAGTCAGCCTTCTGGGAAGTGGTCTCCACCTGAGTTTTCTTGTTGCCCATCAGAAAAAGTGGCTCAGTCACATGACCATGTTGCTTAGCAGTGGAGTTTCCAGGCCCAATTAGCATCATTGAACACAGGCTACCAGTATAAAATTGAAGGGTTTCTTTTTAAAAACAACAGGATGAAATTGACAAGAATTCTGCCAATCCCTTTCTAGTGAAGTGACAGGAACAACTGTAAAACTTCCATCACCTCCTCTCCCACCCCAGCAACCTTCAGAAAACATCCTCACAAAAGGGAAAGGAATTGGCACTTGCTTTTCTGGCATAGAAGAGGAGGAGAAGAAGCAAGGGATTTACTAATTGAGGCTCATATAAACCTTGGTCTGGATAGAACATCTAGTCATCACTGTGGCCATAGTGGAGAACTGGATTCATTTCCACTTGTTCACCCATGAGGGACAAACAGCTGAAGGCTGCAATACGGAAAACACAAAGATGAGCCTATTCAGGATTCAGAGAAAGGAGTAGAGAAGGTTTTCCAATTTATTCTTTGAGCAGCTTTCTGATGCCACAAATCTTGCTCCAGAACACAGCTAGAGAAACATATTGATAGTCACCAAAGCTGACATTAATAACATTCATAATTTAAACATTAGAGAAAACCCAGAAGATTGCATTTCTTGTAAAATCTCAGTGAACCTGTATGTATTGCCATGAAATCTCTCACAAGCGGATTAAAATCTTAGAAATCTCAATAAAATATTGTAAAACCCTAATCTCATATGAACTCTTATGAAAACTGAGTCATTCTATGCAAGTTCATGAGATTACTAAAATTGATGAGATTTTGCTGTCTTGTGATCACAGACGACTTTCAAGTATAATTGTTGGTAAGAGCTACAATGTTAACAGGAATCAGTGGATCAGTGTGTCTACACACACTGCATTTCTGGGAAGTCACATTCCCTGAAAAAGCATGGGAAAAAGAGCTTGTAGAAAATAGATTTTATAGGAAGAAATAATGCTAAAGGAATGGGTTGGGAACTCTGTTACGGGAAGTATATTGCACGAGTTAAAACATCTTAGTGACATACAATGCTCATATAGATTGGGTCTAAGAATGACAACAAAACTTACAAAGGGACAGATTTAATGTCATGCGACCAGTGATATCTGTTGTACACCGCCCTGAGTCCCTCGGGAGAGGGCGGTATATAAATTTAATAAAATAAATAAATAAATATCAGTAAAGAGACAAACTCTATATCATTTGGGACAGTATGATGCACAAACTTTTTTCTCTGTGTTGAAGCAGATTAATTTGAATTGGATTGCAATGTATATTAACCAAAGCAATACATGTCTTTATTTTTCTGTTTCTTTTTCCAGATTATTTTACATGTCACTTTCAACGGTACAATTCCCTTTCTCACTATTAATACAGTTATTCCATATGCCTCTGCAGAACCAATTCTTTTCTTTTTTCTTTTTTTTGTTCCTGTCATTCTTTTATTTATACTGTAATTCTTTGTAAAGTACTACACTAATTTATGGTTCTCATAATTTATACCCACTTTTAAAGGATATATTTCAATATGGCTCTCAGTGTTATGTTTTTGTAGTAGTTAATATCATTCTCATGTCTGTTCTCAGACATTTTCTTTTTAACAGCTTTTTTAAAACCCTTGATTTAAAAAAGAAAAGCAAAGAAAAATTTTAAATGTTTTTTTTTCCTCTGCAGTTTGGAAAGCAAAAGATCAAAAAACATTTGTCGTATTACAGTCAATGGACTGTCTGTAGCATTTGCTTGTAGCCAAACAGAATCTCATAGCTAAAGTAGCAAAAAAAAAAATCCTTCTTGCAAACAACTTTGTGAACGACAACGTTGTGTGATACAGAATGGGCAGAGCATGAATGTTTTTCCTTTGGAAAGTATTTCAGCACAGCTGCTGCTCTTAACTGTCCCATATGGTTGTATTTTTAAATATGGCTTGAACTTGAAGCAGTTTCCATTTAGAAAAATTCTTCAGCAAAACCATCTTTCCAATAATAATAATCTTCATATGTGTGCCTTTGCTTCTGATGTTTTCTCCCCTAATTAATTAACCTCTTAAAACATCATGCCCTTGGCCTCATGCTTTTCTGCACTGGCATTCTTTTTCCTGCCTTGATTCTTAATGGCCTTAAGAGTGTGGAAAGGTTAGGCTACCTTGTTTTTATTTCAGAGAACTTAGACTTGTGTTATTATGACAATGAGTATAAAATGTCATGCGCCAGATGTGGTGTCTCTCGGCATTACATACTCAGCCTGATTTCTGTATGTTTAATGCACTCATTGAAAGAGATTCTTGGTCTGCTCTGTGGCTGTTTGGTTCTCATTGCAGGGTTTAATAAATGGCTGAATGATTAGTGGGTGTTATCATTTACACAGCTGCCAAGGAATGAAACATATGCTATGCGTGGAGGGGTGTTCAGCTACCTCTGATCCTCTCCCTTTCCTTTACCCTCCTTCCTGCCAGAAAGCTGAGGTCCATGACACACTGTGGTTTTCCTAAAACAGGACTGAACTGGCCTGAAACAGGACTGAGAAGGTCCTCCAGGCTTTCTGAGCAACCAGTACACAATTTTTTTTGCCGAAAAAAACTACTCTCTATATTCAATCTGCACTCTAGCCAATTAGGATCAAGTCTTTTTTGGGAGTGTATGTTCTTAAGGACGTTGAGATTATTTTCAAGGAAGGTTAGCTCTATACCTGATGCTAATCCATTTTTATTTTAAAGTTAACAAATCTTGGTTATTCTTAAAATGTGCTTTCAGACTTTTTTATAACTTTTGGCTACTCTAAACTAGCATGGTCCTCTTCATATAAAGTTCACCCAATGATGGTAAAAAGTTTTTTTTTTAAAAAGTAAGATGGGTTGGCAGTTTATCTTCTGATAAATGAGTGATTTCTAACTGCACATGCCTGACATGGCAGTCATTTTGTGGATAGGCAAGCAATTTGTCAGGACAGTCATTTTGTCTATGTGAGAGAGAACTATCTTAAGGTTTAAATACAACAATGTTGAAACCTCTTTACATGATGGACTATTGTACCTATGGCAAATAATGCAGAATTCCCCCACTTAATCAGAATGAAGGCAGCAAAGTATCTACGGAGATTCTCAGTGATCCAGGTCATAGTTGTCCCAAAGGTGCTTTTTTTCCCAAGAGCTGAAGAAATTTCTTAGATGAGAAGCGAAACATCTTCAAAGAAAAACCAGAAAGTCCAGTTGCCTCTTAAAGGCACTTTTGGGAGAAGGCAGCAAAGATACAGGATTAAGGAAGCATGATTAAATGAGGTAAAGGCCTGACATGCAAACTTGGGAAATTTTTACAAAAGAAAAAACAGAGCAAAAGGCCAGATAAGATGCGATCAGAGACATTGTGAGAGTCAGACAGAACATTGCGTGCAAGTGAGGGTAAATAATTTCTGACATGTTCTCATTGATATCAGTGGCGGGACAGTAAAAGCAGAAGGGTTTCTCTCTTTTCTGGAACAAAGCAAAAACTGTCTTCAGAGCCATACTATTTGTCCTAGCGTGCTGTGTGCACACTTTGTTCATTTTTCTTGGTTCACACAGGGACACAGAAACCATTTCCATAATTTCATGCCAGCCATCCTCCTCCTGGTGCCCTTTAAATATATTGGCTGACCACACACACTAACCCCAGCAAACACAACTGTGAGTTGGAGTTGTAATCTAACACATCTGGAAGGCATCTATATGAAGCTGTAAATTAAAAAGTGGCTTATTTGTGAGAATTTAATAGATCAATTAATTTATCTCATCAAATACATTGGATTACTTCTTTCTGCTACAAAGTTCTGGAAGCACATTGCAGATACAAAGCCAAGACTGTCTAGGGGTGTATATCAGCCATCCTTAAATTCTTTTATTAAACTGGAGGCCAAAATGCCTTTGGCTCTAAACCTATTTCAGGCAAGACATTTGAACCAGATGCTTTATGTCTTTCAGTTAGGTATTTTAAAGACTGTAGATAACTAGAAAGGATACAATCCAAATTTTTTAGAAGTATACTATTTCTGCCATGATGCATGCCAGTTGTAGACCTCAAAATGTGCCAAATGGTAACCAAGATTTCATAAACTGAGATGAGGTGATGAGCTAACATTTTCAGCTTTGCCTTCAAATTATCACTTTCCCTGCTGGGGTTTAAATCCTTCAGTACCTTGGAACAATTTTCAGTATATCTGGGAAACCTACACAGGAAACCAGTGTGATTTTGCAAAGTGAAAGAGATTATTTGCCAGCATATAAAATCTGTTGATGTTCAAACAATTCAAGTAGGGCATCTAGTCAGTATACTGTGTGCTCTTTAATAAGGAGAGCTTCCCGAATCTCTTTCACTGATCTTATACTGTATAGTTACCTATAGAAAACAGGGATGTTCAGTGCTCTAGATTCTGTCTAGGAAAGGCACTTCTGAACATAAATGTAACAACTCTCTGTGACTCATTAAAGCAGCCACATCTACTTTCAGGATTTCAGGATAGAAGCTCCTACTAATAGGAAAGTATTTACAGAAGCAGATGTTAATATTCTTTGTTGATCCTTTTAGACTGAAAATTGCAATGGATTCCATATTCCAATAAGATCTGACACTTGGAATAAAAAGGATAATCTCTGTTGTTCATGTATTGTTCCACTATGTTTATTATAGAGAACTTCATGTAGAAGTTATTATTTCCTCTTTTAGATAGGACTGAAGATTATCACACTTGCTTTTTTTGAATAAATTAGGATTTGGAGATAACAGAGAAAAAGCCAGATGTTGAGGTTGAAATTATTCAGTTCAATAAGGTGATTGTACATTATACATACATACATACATACATACATACATACATACATACATACATACATACATACATACACACACACACACACATACACACACACACACACACACACACACATACATACATACACAGATATATATATATCTTCTGCCAACCTAGCAGTTCGAAAGCATGTAAAATGCAAGTAGAAAAATAGGGGCCACCTTTGGTGGGAAGGTAAC
>JANHJO010005630.1:83682-93934 GCA_032468235.1 Pseudoxyrhopus heterurus | reverse complement strand
CGTCTTCGGACAGCGCTGGCTCTTTGGCTTTGAAACGGAGATGAGCACCGCCCCCTAGAGTCAGGAACGACTAGCACGTATGTGTGAGGGAACCTTTACCTTTAATGAACGTGTGAGGGCAAAGCTGTGTAGAATTATGTCTAGAAATACTGGCCTCACCTGCATCTTTTCTTCCCTCTTTTTGTTGAATAAACAGCTCATACTCATACTCACCTGTTAGTGATCCTAATTCACTCAGATCATGTGGAAAGCTATCTGTATCCACAGTAGCATTTTGAAACTAGAGAAACCTCTCATTTTATGAGGATAGCTCTCCCTATGGATATAGATATATGGATATATAGATAGAGCTATTCTCATGAAATATATATTGCAAACTAACAATGCAAAATAGATGTTATAAATGTTACTATTTTTATGCACCAACAGCATAAAAATAATAAATACAAAATATAAATACAAAAGTTTCAAGTCTGTAACCAAAGAAAATTTGTTTCTGTCCTTATAGAGATTTAAATACAGTACCTAAATGTCCTATAGACAATGAAATAATAAAACTTCAAGAGGTAAGAAAAATAGTTTATATGATTTTATTCTTATATTCATATTAATACAATCAGTATCATGCTTTTTGGGGCAATCTATTTATTGAGTTTTTTTAATGTACTGCTAAATGAAAATTATAATCAAAGTAAGAGAAATTTAAACCCAAATGAAAAAGAAATATAAAAATTTGAAAATAATCCTTGCTAAATAGGATTTTCAAACATGATATAAAGATTGTACTTATAATTAGCATTATTTCCAGGTATGGGAACTCTTATCTTAATAATGTAGTTCTTTCCCATTTTCTTTATTCCTCACATAATGTTGCAATTGTCAGAGAGAGTATCATCTATATAAAATGCACATAAATAATATATAAAATGTAATAATTAATTTTAGTAAGTTTGCAAGGATGTTTCTTAAAGGCAAAGGATTGTCATGAATTACTATTTTTTTGCTTGTGTGTTTTATCAAAATCATACTTTTTTTTAAAATCTAAGGTTTTCAAAGATAATTGCTGCAAAAGAGAAGTACTCAATTTGCAAGTATTTTGTAAAAATTCACCTGCCTGCACTGCAAAGTTATGTCTAGGAAGATACCAGGTTTGTATTCCTGTATTATAATGTCAAGCAAGTTGAAAATAAATGCTTCTAGAAACTGAAAATTGATCTTTCTTCACTTTTTTTATCAAATATCTTTTTGAAGAAAATAACAAATGTTAGAAAACTGCAATTCTTTCTCTATCCATTGCAATTTTTTTAACTTATTCTCAAGATGCACAAAGTTTAGTTTGATAGCCTAGACAAGTTTTTCCAAACGTACTGTTCAAGAACATGCAAAGACTAGATTTTTTTCAGAAATCTGTTGTGTTCCCCTCTCTTTTCCTCTAGCTAATTCTATTCTTATTCACATAGATTTGAAATGATGAAAGAAGTCCAAAATACATGGAATACAACAGGAATTTTCAAACTTTTTCAGGATACAGAACCTCTTAAGTTAAAAAAAACAATCCAGAATTCCTGATCAAGAGGCAGAACTCTAGTGATAGAAAATCAGCTGCATTCAAATGAACTTGTTGTTATTAATGGCTTATTGAATATCTTAAAGTTCTCACAGAAACCTAGAGTTCTGTGGAACAGTTTAAAAGATCCTGCATTTTTTTTTAAATTGAAAATACTCTGAGAATTTTTGAATACTTTGCTTTTTTAAAAAAGGAAGCTAATAAATACCACTTAGACCAAATTGTAAGACTGAATATCTTCCTCTGCCTCTTTCTAAATATAGCAATAGCACTGTATTTATATACCGCCTATCAGGGCTTGCAACCCTCTCTATACTGTCTACTCTATATGACAGTATAGGCATGATTATTGCTCTTCCATCGATTGTATAGACTTATGTGTAGCTTAGGTGCAATCACTTTACTATTCTCCATAATCATTTTCCTAACTCATTTCTTAATTCTAAATGTATTCAGATATTTTTATGGATAGACCTAAGGGTATTAGTGGTATTCTTGTAAAAAACCCTTTTTATGCCTGTTATGGTCTCCTCGCACTTCTTTTATGCAATTGTGCTATATATTTTTTTGATCTTGTTAAAGTTTTCTATTTTCTGCATGATTTTTTTCCTGATTCTAATCCTGTTCATATTCTAAACTGTTCTTTCAAAATTCATGCAATTCCTGTCTGTTTTGAATTTATGACAGTGTTTTATATCTGTAGAAAATATAGGATATATATGGAAGCCTTTTCTGCACAGGGAGTAAGCTTGCTTAACCTGGTGCTAATAGTTACAGTTTTCTCAGCATATAAAAGAAGTAAGGTGATTAATGAGGGTACTGATAAACTGGAAAAGTCTACAGCATTAGGTACCATCAGTTCTATACTGAGAACAGCTTCCTCAAAAAATAATCAAAAAGAAGTGGTCCAACTATGCAAAATGCTTTTGTAGCGGACTAGGAAGTGGCTATAGTTTTATTTTGGGGCTATTTTATTGAAAACTTTAAAAGCTTCTATTCATTGACTTCAATATTTCAAGCAAACACAACTTTTATCACCAGCAGCATAATGAGACAAGAAAAAAGAGGTTTATGTTTGCTTGGAGGGAGAAGGATTTGTCACAATTTGTAAGTAGAAACCTAGAGGATATGGCTGCATTCTCTGCTAGTATGGCAATCTGTCTAATGTGGGTAGACTCTACAATGCATTATTCTACTATTCCATTTACAGGATCACCTACAACAATGTTTGTTTGAAACTGTGCAGTGTACTAATGAAGGCTGTCATGAAAAAATTGTTCTGAAGGATTTAAAAGAACACCTTATTCAGCAATGTAACTTTCGAAAAGAACAGTGCCAATACTGTAAACAGCCTGTGATATCAGTTAATTTAAAGGTTAGATTTAACTAAAATGTTTGAATTGTGTATTTTAAATTACATTATAATTTTATTTTTATAATGCTATGAATTATATATGAACACATCCAGAAGATACCATATTGGAGAAAGTTTATAGATTACTGTCTCACAGACTTAAAAATAATGAAGGCACTCTGGATTATGCTATCATCTATAAACCACATAATTTTGAAAATGCAAATTAGAAGTAAAGTCCTGGAAGATCAGAAGTGCTTTTAAACATCTGTTACTCTAACCTTACAATAAAGGTAGTGTTAGTACTCAGGGTTTTGGTTTCTTGTATGAGGTACCTTGTAGGGCTGATATCAATTTTGCAAATCTGAAAGCTCTTTTTCCCTTCCTTGCTGTTATTTTCCAGAGAACTATTGAGGGTCCCTTCTGAGTCACTTCCCACACATTCATTCCTTCAGTGGGCTGAAATAGCTCTTGTCTAACCACTGACTTGTCTAACTGTTGCAGCTCTTCTGTCCCCAAGTTTATTCTCACAGACAATTACAGTAATATAATGATGAAAGATTAGCAATTTTAAATTGTCTTATCTTTAATATATTGTGATATCAATTCTCTGACAGCTTATTTTTTATATAGCCCAAATGCACCATCAAACTAGAGATGTGTTGTGGTTGTGCAGGTGTTTGGGCAGGGTGGGGGGAATTTGCACACACTCAATCACCATTATATGCTAACTGTATTTGGGAGGGAAGGAAATGGAATATCTAGGAAGAAGATATAGCCGATTGGCTGGAGATGAGCGGAGATTCCACATTGCTGCATTCTGATATTGTCTATTAGCCAAGTTCAATATCCACAGATAGAACTTTTGGAAAAAGTTCAACTGCATTCCTTCTGATAATGTCAATAATCCCCCTAAGGGACTGTCCTTGTGGACTGTGCCTGTAATTGATTCTATTAGGATTTTAAATGAGCAGGGGTAAATAAACATTTATTTACAGTCATTTATATGCCGCCTATTTTTACTAACTGACAAATCTCTTTGTTGTGCTTGTTAAATGTCATCATCACCATCTTCCAATGTATTTTCAGACCCATGAGAAAGTAGATTGCCCGAATTATCCCTGGATTTGTCCCTATGGCTGCATGCAAAAGATTCTGATGAAAGAGGTACAATATTTTGGCTCATTAGGAAAAGAATTTTAATATATAATACAATATTTTAATAACTATGCCTACTTTTGTTAGTTTTTATCTGGTATGCAAAGAATTGTATTTAAGCTTAGCAAAGTAATTCTATATTTCCATAAAAGTATCACATAATATTAAAATTATTATTGAAATTGTAAATGATCATTAGACAATTTCCTTGTTCCTAGGAAATTGTCTAATTTTTACCAAAGTTTTTATAGAATGTTGTAAAAATTATGCTTATTAACTCTCATTCTCCTACCAAAATATTTCATTAATGCCTACCTTAATCTGTGATTTTTACAGGCAGAAGATCATGTTATGGTATGCCCTGAAATGGAAATTGATTGTCCATATAAAATGTGTGGCTGTCCTAAAAAGGTATTGCACAATAAGACAGACATAATTGATAGTACAGTAGAAGCAGATTTTCCAAAACACAAAAGGGAATCAGTTAATATTTTTCCAGTCCTCTTTGAAGTTTGAGCAATACTGAAGATTTACCCAATATCCTAATTACTTTAAAAGCATGCTAAGAAGAGAATGTACTAATCAGGGTGTTTTCTCAATTATCTATTAATTTGATATAATGTACACATCTATTTTTTGTAGATTAAAAGAAGCAAGCTTTTAGAACACGAGGATAGCTTCTTGAGAGAACATATGCTACAGATTGTAGATAAGAACTCAAAGCTGGAAGACCAGGTAAAGTGCATATATTTGCAAATTCCCAAAAGTTGTTTTTAAAAATGAAAGCTGTTTTGGGAATAGATGTAGAGTGAGGTTTTAAAAAATGACTTCACATCTCGTGGAGTACCATCATCAGTGTGTAAATTTGCTTTAGTGCGTTTGCATTTAACTTTCTCCCTTTATCTTACTTGGGACGTTTTAGTGGTTTCCCATCTTGCTACTAATTAGACCTAAACTATTGAATTTCTATAGGCTGATTGCATCATGTTTCCTCAGAAGTATATAACACAAACTGACATTGACCTCAGATTGTTGCAGCAATTCTTTTGAAACAAGAATTTTCAAGGTTCTCTCTTGGCCAAAGGATGGATATAGATACTATTGGCAAGATGAAATAGAGTCTAATGTGTTCTAGTGGATGAAAATTTTTATATCTTTTTTTAAGTACCAATTCCACTTTCATAAGTTCTTGTCCCTCAAGATATGATTTTGGCCTGACCAGTTTGGAGCACTATAGTTTGTTTTGACCAATGACCAAAACTATTATAAGGTAAGAATAAATATAAGAAATACTAATGATGAAAAGGATAGAATAGTTATATATACAGTATATACATCAAGTAGCAATATAAATTAATAGATTAACCATAAACTGACATTCTCCAACAACTGCTTCTGAATAAAATTTAGCATCTTTTTTTCTGATTATTTCAGAAGAGAGGCTTACTAACAGAAAGCATTCATTTCTTCTTCCAAGGGATAAATAGCAGGGATGTTATCAAAACAAGGTACCGAAATTATTATATGGGACAAGACAACACAATAAATTGATTCAATAGAACATTTTGCCAGTAGAGGCAGTCTTTAAGGGAGATACTGTTTTGCTTTAAAGAACTACAAATTAATTAATTCTGGCCAGAAAAAAAACTCTTTTCTGTGTTAAGAACGTGAAGAATGTTAACTAGTTGCCTAAGATAAATGCATAAATTATCTTTATAGTAATGGTTGGCTAGACTATGACTATTCTTTAAAACAATCAAATATGTGGCTGCTTTATATCCAGTGGTGTTTTCTTATACCTTCACTGAAATAAGTGAACTGAGCTGAAAATCCACAATAATTTAAATGTGGGGGTATCATAATGATATTAGATTGAGTTATCTTGACAAAATGGTACTCCCAAAATGACTAGGAATGTATCTCTCAGAATTAAAATGGGACTATAATAACTGGTCAAAATAAAACAAACCTCAAATTTACCTGCTGGCCTATCTAGGATAACTTTTTAAGAAGCCACTGAAAAAGCTAAAAATCCATTCTTTTTTGGGGGTATAGAAGTATTTGCCTCCTTTTCGTATTTTCTGAACTATAGCAAACGTTTGTCACTGAAGGTTATCAAGAGCACAAATAGATCCTGCTGAAAAAGGCAACCTGGGTGAATAAGTAATTAATTAGTAAGTTAACACTAATTGAATTTTGATGGAATTTTATGAAATATTGTACAGCATATTAAGACTAGAGATCTTTCTATAGTGATCTCCCCCCAAACACTTTTTTTTGCATGACATGAGGGAGAGATTCCTTTTCCTTTATTTGGAAAAATATAGATATTTTACACATAATTTATATGGTGCTACACATTTTTATAATGTATTTAAATCTTGTCATTCAGTTCCTCTTCATAAGGTTATATTTCTTTAATGTTTGATAACTCTTTCTGACACAATGAATGTTGTGTGTCATCAGGGTTTGACTTTCTTCTGACATGTCAAAAGTTGCTATTACTTGAATGATTTTTAGCAATGATTTTGAAAAGTGTAGTGTCATAACAATACATATTAATTTCAATTCCTCTTACAATGCAGAAATTATGACATTTACACAGTTTGGCAGATGGGCATTCATGCGATTCCTACTTCTGAATTCCACTTATTCTTCAGATCTATATTAACTACTTTCTGTTGATTAAAAATTACTGTGCTTGTAGCATACATTAGAAAACCTTTTTTTTAATTAAAAGCAAATATTTTAGACAATATAGTTTTCCAAGATGTGACTGGAAATTAAAGTAGTCAGCAGATTCTATTAATACATGAAAGTGGGAAGTTATAGCCTTGCATAGTAATTGAACGGTCTGAGTATCTTCTGACTCAGGATCCAAATGCAGTCCTTTTTCCAGGCATTTTGTTCCAGAAACATTGCTAGGCAATTAGCAATATAGGAAACTATTACAGATTTAGAAAGCTGCAAAGTGTGGTTTACGTTTGACAAGATGGTCATAATTCTATTCAGGAAAATGTAAGAATGGAAGGCAGATAAGTACAAGAATGTAAAATGGCCTGTTTGAGTCAAAAAGAAAACATAGGGGAACTTACGACTCTCCCAGGTGAATTTTTCTAGAAAGATGTGAATTACAGGTAGTCCTCCACTTACAACTGTAATTGAGTCTGGCAGTTACAGTTGTTAAGTCATGAAAGTCATAAAGCAGGCCATGAGATGTGATAAGTATCTTTTGTGAGGTCCATCCTAAATTTGAATACTTGCTAAGCGAACACTCTTAAGTCGAGGACTCCTTGTAGTTGGCTTGTTATTTGGTACAGCCAACAAATCCAAGTGGTATATATTTTGTGTTTGTATGTGTGACTGCTGAGGCAAATGTTTGAATACAGCTCCTAACCAAGATGAGCATAAGTTGGGGAAATTTACTGTAGGCTGTAGTGTTGCTGCGTTTGTGTGTGTGTGTGTTTCCGTGCATGCGTGCGTGTGTACATATGCATGTGAGAAAACTGTTGTTTTTAATTGTTTACATTAATACTTTTAATCTTTCACTTTGCAGATTTCTGACCTTTATAACAGCCTTAAATATAAAGAGAGAAAAATCTTGCAACTATCAGATATGATTAAAAATTGTGAGAGAGAATTCAGACAATTATCACAGCTATTTTGCAAAAACAGCAACCTGCTGGCAAGCACTCAGGTAAAATAATTCTCCTTTCCTAGAACCTTCCTTACCTCAATGGAAAATCAGTGAGGATCTATTTGTGAGGAGATTTTAGCTTTGCTATAGTTGATGCATTAGTTTTTTGAAATTTATTTTGTTTTTATTATGTATTTACATTCTGAAAACATTGAATAGTTTTTAATATTAGTAATGCTTTATTAATGTACTATTTTTTACCAATTTGTGTTTTTTTATCATACTCAAATGTCCTAGTCATATCTCATTAACTGAGATGGTATTTGATATAAGTCTGAAGCTTATGTCATAAATAAAAATTAGTAATTATGCATCTCATTCCTCTATAGAATGTCACAATTTCAAAAATGAACCAAATAGTAGATAAACAACTGCCTGCATTCCCCAGGAACTGCTACAGAAAAAAATAAGGAGAAAGGAAAAGGCTGGAGGCTCAATTTTCTTAAGCCTCCAAAGAGTTGTATGAAAGAAGTCTTGTTACCATGTCACAGTGCTATTGTAGAGGACATGACAGTTAGAGCAGTTAGAATTTAACACTTCTACCTACTCAACTCATATATGATATTACATTCATAGATCGCCAGGTATACCTGTAAGAGGTCAGGTATGGAATGCTACACTTTCACCATCTTGAATTTTATTATGCAGAATTACAAGTAGGATTTCTATTACATTCTCTCCTTCTGAAGTGTAGAAAATTTTTATTTTCAAGTAGTTAACAATTTGAACAAAGCTTGTGGGAAATGTTGACTAATTTTTTTCTGCTGAAAAAAATTATTTGGAAAGATTCCAAAAGTAAAAAATTTTGTTCCTAATGTATTCATTGAAGATTTAATAAAATATTAAATAATGGCAGTTGCTGTATTTTCATTTTATTTTAAAATTGTGTTCCTCCTCTTACCCTCCATCAACAATGCAACTGAAGACTTTGGCCATTCACATTGATAAAAATACCTTCTTGGAAACACAGTTAAGACAGCTGGTACAAAAGACAAATCAGCAGCAAAGCAAACTGGACCTGAGAACACTACTGGACACCATTGATAACCTAAAGCAGAAAGTTGCTCTTCTTGAATCATGTGATCAACGTCTAGGTATTATTGGATTTTCTCATAGATCTGGTTGGCAACCCCAGGTAGAAGTCAGTAAAGAGGATTATGCACATAACAGCTCTCAAACTTTTGCGAGACAATTCCCAGTTCTTGAAGTATTCCTTCAGTTTTTGTTGTCTGATTGTGTAATATTGATCTGTCTGTAGATGAGGGATCCACTTTTGTGCATCTTAAATCAAAGCCAAAAAAAGCCGAAATGGGATGTGCCATCTTCTTTACAGTAATGGGTATATCAGTTAACTACCGGTATATACTAATTCACTTAAATGCACATTTGGGATCAGTCCAGCCCAATCAACAGTGTTGTTATGGGAAAAACTGCTAGATATTCCCCTTGAGCTCTTGTAGAGATGTGGGATAGACAGATAATAAAAGAAAACACCCTACCCTATCCCCACTCAATTTCCATGTAGAATATGGGGGGGGGGGGAGAGAGAGAGAATAAATAGCAGGAGCAAATAACTCTTGTGACTAAGAGCAGCACTTTTCTTGGTGTCCTTTGCAACAGGGTAGTAATATCGTTTTTCAGTTCCTGCACTGAAGTTCCCCTAATGTCTTCCCCCTTGATCATTCCTCCTTGTTTTCCTCAGTGGTGTAAACACTAATTGTAACCACTCTGAGTTGTCATGACTAGTTGGTAGCCTATTGACCATCTGCTTTCAACATGTTTCTTCTGGAGTGAAAACATTGCTTGGTTCATTTATTATTTGTGTGCTATTTGAACCCAATCGCTGCAGATTCAACCCACAGTTTACCATTTTCTATAAAGCCAGTCATTTATTTTTTGTTTATTTAAACAATTCATATGACCACTCATCTTGCTTCTGTGACTCCGGATGGCTAACACAATGTAGCTTTTTCAGTAAATAAAATTAAGTAAAGTTTGGCTTAGTAAAATCTGATAATGTTGCATTTGAGTTTACCTTTACTGATTCTTTTTCAGTAAATATGGGATTGTACTCTACAACTTTGCGAGCTTGAATGGACTCCGGGGGATGGTGGAGGACAGGAGGGCCTGGAGGAACCTTGTCCATGGGTCGCGATGGGTTGGACACGACTTTGCAACTAACAACAACTCTACAACTTAAGCATTTTTTTCAGGGGGGACAAATTTTAAGTTACAGAGCAGTCATATCCATAAGTAATTAAAAATTATAAGCTAACTTACTACCAATTTTAAGTACAGAATTGATTTCAATCAATAGAGAAGTAGATTAGGTCTCAAAAAAAACAAATATTCTTTATACAGAAAATTGTGTGATGGATTCTGAATAACCGATATAAACAATGAGATATTAATTTGGAACATTTATGTTGAAGCAATACAAATGCTGATTTCTAAGTCTGTATGTCATTCTCACCCC
>JANHJO010005630.1:39359-49744 GCA_032468235.1 Pseudoxyrhopus heterurus | reverse complement strand
GCTGACATTGTAAACCGCTTAGAGAGGGTTGCAAGCCCTGATAGGCGGTGTATAAATACAGTGCTATTGCTATTGCTATATTGTACATCTGTATAATATTTTCTGTAAATCATTTGGATTCTCAGCTGACATCATGGCATTGTCTACATATAAAAACATACATTCACATCCTGGGATTTTTTCCATAACTGCATTAAATAACAAAGGGAACATTGCACATTCTTATTTTATTCTTTATTCAGAATTGAATCATCGATGAAGCATTCTACTTATTTTCAGACCGGCTATAGTGCATTCATGTATGCATGCATCCATTCATACTTATATGAACTTCTATTTCACAAAAAAGTGAGTGGCATACAATTTTTTTTAAAAATGATATAACCATGATATAAATACAATTAAGTAAAAATATTAAAATTAATGTTAAAAAGCAAGGAGAGGGCAACAAATAGAACAATAGAACCACCTCAACAATTCACCATTCCCTTGAGACCCCCAGGCTTGATAACCAAGATTTGAGGGACTTGTGGATAGTTAATAGGGATGGGGCCAATCTCACCTTTGGTGGGGGGATGATATTCCATAAAGCAGATACTATGGCATAAAAGAACTATTTCCGGGATCCCACTAGATTTACGGAAGCTACTTAGCAGATAGAACAATATACCATTTCTGCTAAACCTGATAGGCAGATGTAACTGGGAAGAGATGGTTCCTCAAATAATTCAGCCCTATGCCATGAATTACTTTACTCAGCACCTTGAATTGGATCTGGACACAAAACAGTTTATGACATAATATAAATGTAATAAAACATTTCCTATGCTGATGTTTGACAGTTCAACATAGGCTCTTTTCAAGGCAGATAAGTCTCTGAATGTAGTTCCAACTTTTCCAGTGAAGGCAGTACATTAAAAGCTCTGTCAATGTTAAAAGCATTGCTAAGGAAATATCTCTGAAAAGATGATCCAGTGAGTCCAAAATTGTCTAATATACTACTAAAATTCACATATCTGTAACCTGCAACTGGGCAAAATGGTGCATCACAGGACAAAATATTTTGAACCAAGGTGCCTCAAAGGAGCTAATTCACAGAATGTGTCCAAAATCCAGGACCCATAACTCCCATGAAATTGAAATTTAGCAATTTTTAAAAAATATTTTATGACACAAAAACTATTCTAAAACATTTTATGACATTCTTCTTAAAAATCTCCAGACACGGAGCACCCATAGCTTCTGAAGACAAGCAGTTCCACTGATTACGGTAATCGTTCTCACTGTTAGAAACTTTCTCCTTAGTTCTAGCTTGGATCTCTCTTTGATAAGTTTCCATCCGTTACTTCTTGTCTTCCCCGCAGGTGCCTTTGAAAATAGATTGTCCTGCTGTTCTTTGTGACAGCCACTCAAATATTGAAAGACTGCTCTCATGTCACCCTTATCTTCATTAGATTAGACATACCCAACTGTTTGTCATACATTTTAGCCTCCAGACACCTAAGCATCTTTGTTGCTTTTCTCTGCACTCTTTCTAAAGAATACTGTTCAAAATGGAATACTTTCAAGGCAGATTCATCACTTAAAATCTACCTGAACTTTTAAGAATTCCAGTTTTTCTAGTACATTAGAAGCTCTCCCATTGTTGAAGGCATTGAGGAATCTGGTCCAGAAAGATTTCTATCAGGTTATGGATTGTCTACTACTTCTATAGCAACATCACAACTCATATTTTGTCAATTGCCTGTTCTGGATGCCCCTACAATGGCAATGTTTATGTACAAATAGAGAACCCAGATCAGCTGACTTCAATAAAAATACAGTCCTTGATTTATGACCACAGTTGGGACTAGAATCTCAGTCATTGAACAAAGCAGTCATTAAGCAAGATACCACATGACCATTTCACTCAACAACTGCAGTCGCAGCTCTTCAGGCTGAAGTTGTTAAGCGACCTGGCAGTTTCCCTCCATGTGCGAAAGGAAACTCCTGTGCTGGGCAGGAGAAACAAAGCTCAGATCTTCGCAATCCCTGCTTCATTTCTCCAACCCAGCACAGGAGTTCTGTTCCTGCAGGAAAACAGAACTCCTCTGCTGAGCTGGAGAATGGAAGTGAGGACCCTGAAGATCCGTTCTTCATTTCTGAAGTCCAATGAATGATGCCTACATGAAAGGGGGGTGAAATCCTTTGGCAGGCAGTAGCAGTTTGTAACTTTCCCTACCAGCTTCCCCACTGTGAGGAATCTGGCAGAGAAGATTGTGTTGGGGAACACCAAGCTAGGCAGAAAGAGGCAGAATTAGCCTCAAATCCTTACACAGTTGCAAGAAGTCCAGAACTTACTCCTCCTTAGGCTCCATAGAGCATTATCCATCTGTTCCTAGACTGAAGCTGGCAGTCTAGGCAGTATAATAAAATATAATAAAGTAGTGAGTTTGAACTGTACAATGTGGATCTGGTTGCTTGTGCCTGACAGTTTGCAAATGGTGATCACAAGGTGCTTGGCAACCAGCCATAAGTGAAGACAAGTAGCTAAGGACCATCATGTGACTAGGAAGAGGGGGGGTTTATAATGTTTTATGACGATTTCTGAGCCATCATAAATTTAAACAGTCATTAAATGACTGGTCATAAGTCGAGAACTGCTTGTACAATACAACTGAAAAATAATAAAACTGGGAAATATATAAATTAAAAATACTGAGTTGAATTTCCAATTAATCCTGTTCAGTCATAATTTATTTGCCCCTCTGATTTCAATATGGCTCTGCTGCAAGTATTATTATACTACCCGTTATGTGCTTTATTTGGTTTCAGCTTAGTCGTCTTCATTGTGATTTTTGGTTTAGTGTTATGTAAAACAAACATATGGCTTGTTCAATAAATCATGGATAAATTTAGTAGTTGAATCTAAAATATGTATGAATATAAACCAATGTAATCTGAAGTAGAAATTATTAAAAGACAGAAGTGTAAACTGCATATTAACCATCTATGGAAATAAACATCACTTAACTTGGTATAAAAATCATCAGAGAGAGACCAAGCTGAATCTCTGCCTGGATATTTATACAGCTGCAGAAACACCTCTGAGCTGGTCTTGTTTCTTGTGTACAACCATTACAGGCCAAGAGGAAGATGAATAGAGACTAGCAAATTTCTAAGAGACAAAAAGTTCTTAAGGCAATGAATTCCCAGTCACCATAACACCAGGAGTCATATATGTAGCTCATTCGGACAGTACTGAGTTGGGCAATAAATCTGTAAAAGTTATGACTACTGCTTTAACTTTAGAAACATGTTTGATTTCTGGATTAAATTAAATCAACAAGGGTGTATTATCTAAAGGGTGCCAGGTTGGGAAAAGTAAGAGTTTATCCATGTCTAACTTACAGTGCTTCCAAAAAAAAAACCATTGTTCCAAATATGCTCCTTATTTTTTATAGTAAAAAAAAAAAATAGAATGGAAGACTGATGAGATAATTTCTAATGTCTTCTCCTCCCTTCAATTCTCAGTTTGGAATAGGGAGAATTACACTGTATAAACTTTCTCTTGGAGCACCAAATTTTGCTGGACACAACAATTCAAAAGTGTGATTGAAGTGCTTCAGCTAAAATAAATGCCAATTAAGTGCAGTCCAATAAAACAAAGGATAGTGAGATATTTGCATCTCTCCATTGTTTTCCATTTGTCTTTATTCATTTGCTTTTAATTTATCTCTTCTTCTATTAAAATAGATTAATTTAGGGTAGCCAAATAGTGAAGCTGAGTTACTTCTTAGACCAGAGAAGTTCAGATTTTTTAGGCACTGAATCCTTTTTCCTCAGTTGGTTGATTCCACATTCAATCCTTGGGTTTGAAATGGGTTTTTAAAAACAGAATACTTATAAAAATGGTAACAGTGTCAAATTATGGGAAGTTTCTGGAAACATATAGCTGGAAATATCAGGATGAAAAAATGGAACAGATATGTCTAATTATTAAAAAAAATAAGAGATTTAGCAAGAACAGTTTTCATTTCATGTAACTGAAATTGTCTGTCAAAGCAAAAGTAAAAATGGATTTTAACATTTTTATTAAATAATTCTACTAAACTAACCAAGGAGTTAGACTAATGAGGAATTTTCAGCTCCCCATTAATCATGGAAGATTACGTGTCTGTCGTCATAAATCTCAGCTTTAGTCTGACAGATTACCTCCACTGTCCTGCATGTCTCAAATTATATAGTAATTAGTATATAATCTGTGTAGCATAAGCTTGCTAGGTTTTTAATTAAAAGGAAACTGAACAGATGACTCGGTCTCCATTGGTTGCCATCCAGAAATAACTTACTAGCTTTGATCAACTCAGAAAAATAATTTGTTATGTTCCAAATAATAATTTGGAACATAACAAATGCCACGAATATTAAGCATCTGAGCAACATTTAATTTGTAGGAATACTTCATAGTTAGTCTGAAATTTGTCTAAAATGGTATAGGGTTTTCTGCCTGAGCAAGGGATTAAGACTAGAAGAACTTCAAGGTCCCTTCCAACTCTGTTATTCTGAATTTGTAGTCCCAAGACCTCCTGACTTATGCTTCTTATTCAGTTGGGACCTCCATATAAGTTAGCCAGTAGTTATAGGGGAATAACATGGTTCATGAAGATTCCTTGTCTAGGGTAACAATCAGACTTAAAACATCTCTGATAGAATTTTTTCTTTTTCTTTTGTATAAATCAGTTCTTTCTTCTGAATCAAATCATGAAATTGTTGTTTTGTTTTGTTTTTCAGTTCAAGCCAACTTATAGGCAAGTTAAAGAACATTGGTGGTGAGCAGAAGCTTGAATCTTATGGCTTGAATCTTCTACTACCTTCTTCAGTTCCAATCCATTTGGAACTACGATAATTTTTAGATCAATACAAAGACTAATTACATGAATGGAGTTACATATAATTTGCTCAATAACTGCAGTAGTAATAATACCAGCCTTTAGTTATTAGCAGGAAATTGGAGGCTTCTCTGCAAGTTCACCTTTGTTCAAAAAAGATGCACTTATAACTCATGATTCAGTTATACAATAACTAGTATGTGAAAAGTGTGGGTTTCTTTCAAACTACCAACCAACCTAAATTAGTGAGTTAAAGTTTCCAACTTCCATAGTAGTGTCTCTAGTCTAAATTCATTAAATATTCAATTTTATGTGAATCAGGCCAAAATGATTTTCCTATCAAGAGGGGCTTCAAAAAAATTTTAGTGTTGAAATGTTGAAGCAGAAATAGGACAGTATTTATTTATTTATTTATTGTTAGTATTTATAGGCTGCCCCACTCCTGGAGGAGTACAATAAATAACATATAAAAACTTCTATATATGTGATACCCAGAAGCCCCTTATAGCTGCTGATGCCATTCATACAAGATGTACACTACAGTTTTAATATGAACCATCTAGAAACCAAGCAGGAAGCAATATAAATCTTTTGCAAATAAAATAAAAAATTAATGTTTTCTGATCAAAATATGGAAATATTGACATGTTAAAGTCTTTAAATACTCTCTAGCTGAATACTTTAAATTCTATCTGTCTTATCTAGCTAGCTATTACAACTAACCTCCATCAAATCCATATGTGCAGCCTGGCCAAACTGGCCAAACAGATGCCTTCCAGAAAAGTCAAATACAGGGCCTGGCAGTTAAAATTTCTCAGAAAAACTTTTACTTTTATTCTCTAGTTCCTATATCTATTAGTAGGCATTTATATTAGTTCCATTTTTAGCTGTCATGTTAATACATCTGCTCTCTGCAATGTTTTTTTCATTTTAAAAAGCCATTTACACTCAAAGCTTCACCACAACCCCAAAAATAAATTCAATATACAGTATTAATGTTTTGTTTGCATAGAGAAGTGCTTTTCATTTGGTTGTTTCGTTTGATCAATTTCATTTAACAACATGACCCTAATTTCCAGTCAGCTGTGAGAGAGGAAGGGGTGTGAATGAGAATCATTGCTCCCTCTGTTAAATTAGCATTAGCTTCACTATCCAGGTGCAAACAGTTGCTAAGAAACATATTCATAAATCTCTTTTCTTCAGGAGATTTTAACCACACTTCCTACACTTTCTACTTGTCGACTTTATATGCTGCCTGGCCAGTTTTGTGAGTGTTCTGAAATCCAAAGTCTCTGGAACAATTTTGTAAAGATCCTTATCCATATATCTTGGATGCTATACAAAGTAAACATTAGACATATATGATTGTGAATGTTCATATACAGCAAAATAAAATTCATATTCATGAAAACATTCTTGAGGTTGTGGGTGCTCCATCATTGGAGGTTTTCAAAAATAGACTGGATAATCATTTGACTGAATGGTCTAAGGCTCTTGCTTTGAGCAAGGGGTTGGACTAGAGGACCTTCAAGGTCCTTTCTAGCCCTAATGATTCTATATGCAAAAGAACACATCTCTCTTGAACTTCCTTCTCTTTTTTCCTTCCTGATAAGAATTGCTTAAAATGGATGCTCTTTAAATCAAGTCCTTTGATCTTTCTTGCAATTGTTCCTGGTTCAATTCATATGGACTTTTTAAAATTACAATCCCATCAAAATATTTTTTCATTCATTAATTTCAGATATTTGGCTGCCAATTTTAAGGCATAGAAATATTTCTTGTTGGGAAGGTTCAGTTTAAAAGGGTTAATTTCAAGTATTCCCCAGTAATTCCACAACTATCTGAGATTAGTTCCCTTAAATCTTCTTGCAATATTCCACATAAACTAGCTATTAATGCTTTGTAGGAGTTTGTCTATTTTAATTAGGGCTACTAATGAAAGAATGTATCTCCTGAAAATAATGAAGCAAGTTAAAAGTGGCAATCTCCATCCACAATGGCATAACTGGGATTGGTGTCTCCAGTTAAACTGAACTAATTTTGATCTTTTCATTGCAGTTTGATCACACTAGCCCACACCCAAAGTAGGCAACTGGATGTGTGTGTTTAGTTATTAATCATTACCTAACTTCTAAGCTATTTTAAAGGATTTTTGCCTCTCAACACTGAAGATGCTAAACTGGCTATCTGGTCATCTAATCTGCAACTTTTATAATAATTTTACTTCTAACCATGTATATGTGTTCCCACTTTGCTCCCTCTTATTGCTGCTTTCCCCCTTTATTTCTATTGCTATTATTTCTGACTAAAGATTCCCTTTGCTTCATACCTTCCCAGATTAGTATAGTGGTTAAGGTACTAGCTTAGAAACTGTGGGTTTCTAGGCCAGACTGTGATTCTAGGCTTCCCTCTGCCATTAAAGCTGGCTGGGTAACTTTGGGCTAGTCGCACTCTCTCAGGCAACACACTTCACAGGGTTGCTGCTGTGGAGAACATAGAAGGCAAGCATATGAAATATATTTGCCACCTTGAGTTTACCTATATAACTATTCCTATTCATGTGTTTAATTTGCATAAACTAAAAGAGCTCTTGGTACATTCATACTCTTTCTTCATCCCACAATAAGGCTATTGTAAAAAAAAACCCTGAGAAACACTAATCATTTAATGAGATCCAAACATTGATATATAGTATATGTGTTTGTAAATAAGTTAGAAAATTAATATAGAACCCCAGTTGAGAAACATCAGCTGCAGAAATTGAACAATTGATCCTGAGGGTTGTTGTTGGGGAAAGAATAGGAAAATAAGGAGTATTGTATATGTCCACTACTTTGAGTTACTTATAAAGTAATATAGGCAGGATTTTAAACATTCAAATAAATACAATGAGAAGGCAACGTCCATTAAAGTTGTTAGTCATGTTCTATTCTCTGAATTTTGGATGCAGAACCTACTGTTCCTGCTCTGAAGCCTTTGTGGCAATTCTGGAATGAAATCAAGCTGTATGATCTAGTCATTTTTGTTTTGTTTTTTCTTCTGTTTAGTCGTGTCTGATTTCTGGGCAACTCCTTGCAGTTTTCTTGGCAAGATTTTTCCAGAAGTGGTTTGCCATTGCCTCCTTCCATGATTTATACTAGTCTAGCCAGTGACAAATTATGTTTTACATGAGTATCGTTACATAAATTACTAAGGGGGGGCTCCTGTTGAACAGCTTATCAGAAAACAAATACTGTGGTAAGTAGAATGCATGAATGGGTACACTATGAGGAGAAACTTCCAAGCATTCATGATTTGATCAAGGATTAAGCAAACTTTATAACTGTCACTGGGCAATAAGAAAAGGATTGCAAGTGGAGTTGCTAATAAGACATTTTTCTTAGTTGATTGGTTTGCTTCTTATTTATTATGGAAAGTATCCATTCAAAAACCCTGGAGAACAACATTCACTGCAGAGTTTTATGGACTAATACTCTGACTCATTATAAAGCAGCTTCCTGACTTCTCATATTTATCACATGGGCAGTTCTAATCCCTGGAGTGTTCTTTCATAAAGCAAGAAAAAAAAAGAAATAAGAAAAAGATATTTCTACTGTGGTAATGAAGTGGAGAAAGGGTCTGTGGGACGTGGTAGCTAAGCCATTGTGGTTTAATCCAGAAACTGTGGTTGAAGCAATTTATGGTTTACCGCAACACATGAATTCAGTCAGATGTTTCACCATTAGTCACTAATGGGGTGAGACCAAGAGAAAAATTAAGGAGAAAAGATGCTGGTGGAAAAAAATATTGCTCCAAAATCACTTACAAGGAATGTGGGTTCTTTGCAAATATATCCAAATATATTTGCAAATATATTCTGAATTCTGCATAAAGGGTGTTGCAGAACAATCTTTGGGTCCATCATATTAATGTTAAATTATATTTGTGTGCATATGAATATGAATATATCATCCAGGATTGAATGAAACATTTTCTCATAAGAAAATGTGCCTTTAAAGTCCCAAAGGTACTTTTTCAAGAGGCAATTGGACTTTTTGGTTTTTCTTTGAAGATGTTTTGCTTTTCATCCAACAAGCTTCTTCAGCTCTGACTGGATAGTGGCTGAAGAAGCTTCTTGGATAAGAAGTGAAACATCTTCAAAGAAACCAGAAAGTCCAGTTGTCTCTTGAAAAAGCACCTTTGGGACAACCATGACCTGGATGACTGAGAATCTCCATAGACGTTTGCCCAGAATCAAAAGATCGGGGTGGTTAATAAATATAATAAAAAAAGTAAAATATACAGCGTCCATCTTCCAGGAAACGTAATACATACCATGCTAAGGATATGATGTGTTATATATTACGATAATTTTCTCAGCTGCTGTTTATATTTATTTTGTTCTGTCTTCGATTATTTTAGAATTGTTCGCCATCCGGCCTCACTTGGTGGAGATGGGTGGTTATAGAGATTAATTAAATAAATAAACGCCAGCAGAATTGGCAGACATATTCCTGGTTTGAAGTACAGACTCATTACCTTCCGTAAACTTGTGCACATAGTGATAAAGTACTATTTGACAGCTGAAACAGATGCCAAGCATCTATCGCCTACCAGGCATGCAATGCGGCATAGAAAATGTGTCATTGAAGAGGTTACTTTTGTGCCAGTGCATTTGTGAACATCTGACGTGACTGGAGCCATGCACATTCCTGTGTGTGTGTGTGTGTGTGTGTATACAGGGCACACTCTTATCTATTGCTTTCATATTGTCGCTTCATGACTTGAAGATGAATTGCTTCAATTGACGTTCTTATCCCATGAACCCTAAAGACATACTCGGAAGCAAACGGTTACTGGAAACAATGCCATTCTGGATCTCACCAGCATGCCATTTCTATTGTTTCTATTCACACACAACTGTGGGTGCATCAAGCCGGATTTGTCTACAGCCCAATTGCAAAAAAAAATAATGGGATTTTCTTTTCTTTTTTCCTCTCTCTCCTTTTGGCACTCATTAACCTATAGTGGAACCGGTAGCCACTGGTCACGAAAGCCAATAGGACTTATCCAGCTTTTAACAGGTGGCTGCTGCGTAATTCATGATTAATAAAGGAAGAGAATCCGAGGGTGAAATTAAAACATCCTCATTGTCTTTTAAAAAGGAACTAAATTAGCATTATGATCTGTGAGCTCAAAAAGAACAGGTGAAGAGAATGAGGAAGCAACGTTGGGAGAGGAAGGGGAAATGTTTCTACAGCAGAATTATCCACCATTTAGCATGCTTTAAAACAAGGGTCTGCAACCTCAGCTACTTTAAGACTTGTGGACTTCAACTCCCAGAATTCCTCTGCCAGCGTTGAACTGTACCAGTCAGGGGTCATTGCCCCGGCTTTTAAAAAGAAGGGTCTCCAACCTTGGCTACTTTAAGACTTGTGGACTTCAACTCCCAGAATTCCTCTGCCAACGTTGAACTGTACCAGTCAGGGGTCATTGCCTCGGCTTTTAAAAAGAAGGGTCTCCAGCCTTGGCTAC
>JANHJO010005630.1:13458-32184 GCA_032468235.1 Pseudoxyrhopus heterurus | reverse complement strand
GAAGGCTGAGTCAACCTTGGAGCTGGTGGGATTCGATCAGCCAAACTGCTGATCTGCAGTACTGCAGTACTGTGTTCACTTGAGCCACCACAGCTCCCTAAAGCATACCTAAATCCCAAAATAGGATGCCCACCACTTTTAATAACAAGACATTTTATATGTGAAAAATGTGTTTATTTATACTTTACAAAACTTTTTACACTCTAAAAGAAATGAAACAATGTAAACAAAATCAAGCTTATGAATCACAAATTGTAAAATTTTATTTTCACGCAAGCATCTTATATCATCATGTAACATTGATTAAACTTCATAGCAGCATACAGAATATTTAAACACTCTAAAGACTATAATTGAAATTAGTTTCATTCTAGGTTTACACTCTGAGAAATTGTGAGTTGTAATTAAGTGAAACTTGCACAGTTTGGTTTAGAAGAACCTATAAGGACAAACTTACAAAGTTTAAGGAAGTTACTTCTTTGAGGACTAAAGAATATCATTTCTATTTTCTGTTGTATAATATACCATTAATGAGGAAACAAAATAAAATACATTTAAGAATTAATGATTTGAATATCTAATCATTCTGATTAAAAATTCAATTACATTTTCCAATAACCAAATTTGTCCATGCCATATATAAAACTGGATTAATTTTGTTGTTGCTGTTATTGTTACTTTTAATCCTGCTTTGCTTTCTTCAACATATTGTGAAAACCGAAGGCATGGTAGATCAGACACATATAATAACTAGCCAAAAAATTGCATAATGTCAAAATGATGCAGCCTGAAGATATTGTACATATTTCACAGGTAACCACTAGGAAGGGGGAAAATTATCTCCCCCAACAGGCAGCAGATGAGATTAGATCAATTTATTCCAAAGATGAAATCAAATGAGATCAAAAGTACCACAACTGATGATTACCTGAGGTGGCTGTTCAGTTCTTGTTGCCAAGTTTTACAAGAGTGAGAAAAATGAGCCTGTCCCAGATCCACAGCAATCTAGTTGACAAACTTAGAAGTGATCAGGCTGGAAGTGGAAAAGTCTGGGAGCATAGGGCTCGGCCTCCGCAGCTGCCTTCTGACCCGTGCAAGCGTGGAAATGCTCCTCATGGAAGTTAATCCAGCCTTTCTGTGCGCTGAACCTCTCGGCTTCGGCCAGGATCCTTGTCAGGGCCATGATGTAACTGAGCGCCATCTGAAGAGTCTCGTACTTGGAGAGCTTTTTGTCTTGCCCCCACTGGGGGACCACTTTGCGCAGATGGTCAAAGGCCATGTTGAGCCCCTGCATTCTTCTCCTTTCCCTGGCGTTGGCAGCCAGCCTGCGCTTGGCGGTGTTCTCCAGCCGTTCAGAGCTGCCTTTCGCTGCACAGCCTGACTCGCTGCCGCAGGGGAAGCCAGCATCTGCACTGGGAGTCTCCTTAGGGTTTGGTTTGCAGGGTTTCATGAGGGAAGCTTTTGCTGAAGCTATCAAAAAAACCCTGCTTGCAATAGGTCTTTAAGAGAAAAATACTTCCCTCAACTTCAAGAGGATGGACTTATTGTGAAAAGTACCATCTTCCCCAAATTACATAATTCAATAGGTATGAAGTTGTCCCTGTTTTGGACAAACCCAAGCGTGAAACCTGGAGTTCTCCCCCACATTGGCTTGGATCTTGGTCTTCTTCATTTCCCCTCACTTTGGAAAGAAGCAAGCAGCATCTTCGCCTTCAAAGGTTCCAACTTAAAATGGGAAGAAAATTACAGTGAGTACCGAAAGCTCACCGTATCTCAAAGAGTTTTGGTGCACCTACGTCCCAAAGGACTGCTTATGAAGGCAAGGCCAGGTAGGAGAAAGTCCTAACAGCAGTCTTCCATAGCAATCATCTCAGATCCGTAGTGACCTGAAGCAAAGAGCAGCAGAGGAAAGAGCTCCGTTGCCTCTTCCTCCTGGGCTCTGAGCCCAAGTCACAAGTCAGGGAAATCTTTATAGAAGCAGCAGCAGGAGCTGAACAGGTTGCAGCAGGTGGGTGGGTGGCCCTCTGCTTCTCTCCCAGCACCTTGCTGCCCTGGGAACGGGATGCACACGCGCATGTACAGGAAAATCCTGACATTGCAATCTGGGTCTCTTGAAAAGTCTCCCAAAGCCTGGCCTGTCTGACTTGACAACTTGCCATCTGGAGCAGCGTCTGGCCTGACCCCACAAGAATCGCCACAACTAAGCAAAGGTCTATTTCCCCCCCCCCCCCAATGAATCAGCTCAGCAAAAAGCTTCCCTGACACGTCGCTGGGTCGCTCACTTGCCACAAAGTGCTGGGGGAAGGGGGGTGGGTCGGAGAAGGGGCTATTATCTGTGAACCCAAGAGGACACAAGAGAGGCAAAAAACAAAACAAACATTAGAATCTGGAGAGTCTCACAACTGGCTTAACACAGCAGAGAGAGAAGTTGCGTTTTTACTTACAAAGAATAGCTGGACAATAGTTTTAAGGAATATGCTTTTATGGTATTACAAAAGCATAAAAAAGAGATTTGTCAGCCTGCTTTCCAAATAGTAGACAAAGACTGTCTTTTTGCCACAGATAGGTATTGACTGCAAAAGGCATATGATTTTTCTAAATAAGAAACAGAAAATATTATTTTGTCCTTTCACAGCATATATTGATTGGTCTTCTTAATAAGGCCTTTTTTCATCTTTTTTCTTTCTCACTTGAAAATGTAAGTTTAAAGAATATAATTTCCAGAGTAATTAAATTATTACTGAGCATTTGTTCACAAGTCATGTTTTCATTCACTTTTGTAACACAGTATTTTGATCTAAAACTGTGGCTCAATTGTTCCAGTTATGACTCCAAAACATCACGTGATTGCAAACAGTTGATTAAACCTTCACAATGACAATGAATGGAGTCGAATAATCTGAAAACAATAGGATTCAATTGAACATTAGTGATCTGCAGCATGACAGATGTTGAGCCCAGACTGTGAGGCGCAGTTATTCCACTCTTTATATTCTGCTTCCTAAATGGACTTGTTAATGGGAAGAGAAGGCTGAGCATCTCCAAATTTCAGCAGCATTTGTCGTGTTTGTGAATGGCACTGCCCTTGTTCCCACAAGATAATTCACATATTCCTGTTTATCTTTATTTGCCTTCTATCCAGTCAAAAACTCCTTCTAGGTTCCATATTATTTTCTCAGTGAGATCTGTAGCTGGTAATGTTGGTTATGTGTAAAGACATAAAGCTGTTGATTTTTGTGAAGCTTCAAACTAGTGTTTAAACTCCACAATCTTCCATTTGAATCAGTATTGTGGCTAATCAAACTAAAAATCTTGCTATATTTAACTCTGTCCTTTGTTTGAATCAGTTTTCAAGCCATACTATATCTGAAGAAATGGAGAATACCAGAGTTAGAAGGGACCTTGGAGGTCTTCTAGTCCAACCCCTGATCAAACAGGAGATCTTGGCTGTCCAACATCTTCTTGAAAACCTCCAGTGATGGAGCACCCACAATTTCTCGAGGCAAGCTGTTCCATTGATTAATTGTTCTGTCAGGAAATTTCTCCATATTTCTAGGTTGGATCTCTCTTTGATTAGCTTCCATCTGTTATTTCTTATCCTGCCTTCAGGTGCTTTAAAGAATAGGTTAGCCCCTTTTCTTTGTGGCAGCTCCTTAGATATTGGAAAACTGCTGTCATGTCACCCTTAGCCCTTCTCTTCATCAGACTAAGCATACTCAATTTCTGCAACCGTTCATCATATGTTTTAGCCTCCAGTCCTGTAATAATCTTCGTTGTTCTTCTCTGAACCCTTTTTAGAATCTCGGTGTATTTTTATATTGTGGCAACCAAAACTGGATGCAATATCCTTATAATATTTTCATGGAAACTCTTCACAGGCTGAATTACTGGATCAAATCCTAGCTTACTGGCAATTGGAAGTGTTGAGAAGATAGTCTGTGAACTTATCATTATGATTATTAATCACAAATAACTGGAACAATCTACGGTATTACCGTAGTTAACATAGATTTTAATTATCATAGAAAGAGACTTAAGGAAGGCAAGGAAGAAGAGGAGAAGTTGTGCTTCAAGGACTGATCTGCATATTGAAATTGAAACAGATCTGAATATTGAAATTGAAACACAATTTACACTAGCTATAAATGCTGGAATTTGAACTTCAATACATTTGGCAAGCATCAGGTTGGAAAACATTGTGTTCTGAGGTCCACTTGTCCATGTACCTGGGTAACAATCCTACAAAATGCCTGTATTTAGTGTCAAGGAAAGTGTTAAGGTACAGGAAGGCCATAGATCAGAACTCAATGGGTACTAGTTACTTAACGCATATCTTGTTATTGTAAAATAACAAGATGAAGGGAAAGCTACCTTGATTTTACCATAATCCCAACAGTGGGGGGCAAATGATAGAATTAAACAACAAGAAGCTAACAGATTAACAGAGTTGGAAGGGACCTTGTAGGCCATCCAGTCCAACCCCGCCACCCAAGCAGGAGACCCTACACATTTCTGACAAATGGCAGTCCAATCTCTTCTTGAAAGCCTCCAGTGATGAAGCTCCCACAACTTTTGAAGGCAAGCTGTTCCATTGGTTGATTGTTCTCACTGTCAGAAAATTTCTCCTTATTTCTAGGTTGAATCTCTTCTTGATCAGTTTCCATCCATTATTCCTTGTCTAGCCTTCAGGTGCTTTGAAAAATAGGTTGACCCCCTCCTTTCTGTGACAGCCCCTCAAATATTGGAACACTGTTGTCATGTCACCCCTGGTCCTTCTCTTCTCTTCACTAGACTAGCCATGCCCAGTTCCTGTAACTGTTCTTCATTTGTTTTAGCCTCCAGACCCCTAATCATCTTTGTTGCTCTTCTCTGCATTTTTTCTAGAGTCTCAACATCTTTTTTTATACTATGGTGACCAAAACTGACTGCAGTATTCTAGGTGTGGTCTTACTAAAGCTTTATAGAGTGATATTGTACCTCATGTGATCGATTGAATCCCTCTGTTAATGCAACTTAGGATTGCATTGGCTTTTTGGGCTGCCACGACACACTGCTGGCTCATATTTAATTGACTGCCACTAAGATGCCAAGATCCTGCTCACAGTTACTGCTATTAAGCCAGGTTTATAAATGTATTTAATAAATAAAAATAAATTTCTATAATTCCAGATGATAAGATCCACAGGAACACAATTTTTCCTCTTCCTAAGATAAAACATGATTAGAAGATGCAAAATTATTCAGAGTAGGTGGAAATCAGTGAGGTTTTTTTTTCCAAGGACATCAATATACATACAAAATAAACAAATCTAACCGTAGGAGTGTGCTTTGAAAGCCAGAACTGAATAAGAGCACAGCTCCCTAAGAAAACAAACACTTTTGTGTTGTTATTAAGGAATTTCTTCATTTCAGTGAAATGATACTTTTGTGCAGAAATTGTTGTTAATTGAAACTTTAAATGGAATTTTAGAGTAACAAAAATAAAAACATAATATATCACATTACTATATATACAGGCACATATCAAAGTAAGATTGTGTAAAACAGTAGAGATTTCATCAGAAAGTTAAGGTGCTATTTAACTGTTTCTCAAACTCAGGTGATTGTTAGGCTTTCTTGGAAGATCTGGAAAACTATGGCTCAGCCAAGGTTTGATCTCTTATTACTCAGATGCTAAGAGAGTTTAATCTTACTGAACTGAACAGGGCAACATATAAACTGGTCTCCATCTTCTTGTTATTCCAGCTGTTGGAATTGCTAATGCTGCATATTTGCAAACTCCAGCTCTCTGTAAACAAAGTCTCTGTTGTAATGTCTTGTCCTCTCTATTATTGAATTGGTTAATATTCTCTTCTTTTACATATGTTTTCTGTTAGACCTACTGAAACTTTGGTATGGCATTGCTGCTACCATTAAAAAATGAAAATCAGAATCAAGAGAATTTCCAATATCTACTAATTTACTACATGTCCATTCTGATTGTGTTTTATATAACGTTGCTTCTTTATTGTTTTACTCATCCTCAAGTAAAACTGTAAACAAATATTGAGAGACAATGTAATGTACTGATGAGAGAGCTAGACTGCAATGGAGAGACACTGTTTATGTTAGTCCAAAGTTAAATTTTAAAAGGATGGGGGTATATGAAAGAAGCATGTGTGTATATATAAGTTAACTGTAATGTAGTATTAGCTGTTCACAAAGCACTGGGCTCAGGCTCTTTAGCAAACTTCTTGTTACAGGAAGGAACATGAGAAATCGCTTTGAATCAAAATCACCCATTGGTTTACCTAGATCTTTATAACAGGTAATTCATATCACACAGGAAGAAGTATTTTTTTCATTAAATCAGTACTACACTTTTAACACTAAGAAAATGAGATGACTCCATGCAGAGACCATCTTATTTCTAAATATCATTCATTCACAACTAAGTGACTATTATCATAAATCAATCATATTAGAAAATCTGTATTAGAGAAGAAGTCTCACTCCTATGCTACTTCTATGCTATTGGGATAGATCTCTTTTTTTTTCTTAATATTTTTTTAGGTCTATGGTCTCACATTGCTTAGCAGCTCAACTGTGGTTTCTAAAATAAAATAAAAAATCAACTGTCTCTCATAGTTCCTTGAGTACAACGAAACATTTAATAAAGCCTTGATTATTCATAATTACATTAGCAAGAAAATGTGCATTTGTTTCTGCATTAAGAGCTATCACATCCTTTTCAAATAGAATTATAACAGGCAGTCTGAAAATATATCCACATCAAAGAGAAATGGTGGGATCAGAGGTTCATAGACTGAGAACCTGAATATAAAGAATTGGCACTTGAAATTCTCATAAAATTATTGTAACGATTATATCAGACACATCATTAATATACACAGGAGACAATTTATGATTAGCACCAGAATCTCCACAAAGGCAGAACTTTGCTGCAGTCCTTGAAATAAACAGATGTTGTGTCCTTAGCTGCTGTAGCAAAGTACGTTTATATAAAAGTAGCTTAAGGTAATCCATTTGTAAAAATGAATTCAAAAACTCCATTTGCAGGGGGCTATTTTTATGACAAATTACTCTTCTGTGCATTCTCTGCTGTAAGAGCAATCACAGGCTCCTTTAGCAAGCAAGCTCTAGTCACAATACAAGTTGCATAAGCAAAGAATGTTAAGAAGCCTTGGCCCAAATTGTGTTCAAGCCCAAAATTTATCAGGCAACTTTAAGCAAGGTTGCCATGTACAAATTGAGTGGTAAAAACAAAATATTGAAGTGTAAGGTGTTATTGGCTACTCTGTTTTATTTCCCCTTCCCCCAGAATCCTCAATATCTATGGCCATTGAACATGGAGTTTTTCTTGAGAACATCTCCCTCAACCCTTTCCTCCTCTGAAGATCTATTAGAATATTGGGATTTTCTGGACCTGCTAGAATGTCCTTCAAGGGCAAGTAAATCTGCTTTGGCTACATAGAGACCAAGGATTGGAGACTTGAGATGACTATTAAGAGCATCCCAGGAAGCTTTTTTGCCTTCCAGGAAATGGTTGGCATGTGACAGGTCATGTCTGTTCTGGCAGCCATCTTATGAATGAACATGTCTCTCAGAGCAGCCATTTTGAACATGGGTCCATGTTTTCAACTTTTGAAATATGTCCTCAATCTAATAAGGATACTGACCTCTGATTGTTTATATAGATGGTCTTTTCCAAGCAAATTTTATTTCTCTCTAAGTCCCCACATTCATCATAGCCATTGTTTGTTTGTTTGTTTGTAAATAAATCATTTATATGTAAATAAATAAATAATGCTATTTTTTATCTCACCAGTCCCTTTCTTTTATTTTCATTTTTGTTTCCAGAATTACTAGTCCTTTTTAAGCAATTTTAGTGTCATCTAGTGGTGAGAAATGGAATGATACGAAGGAAATGGATGCCTATTGAAGAAAGGGGAATACAGGCAGTCCTCGAGTTACAACAGTTCATTTAATGACCGTTCCAAGTTACAAGAGCACTGTAACTTTAGTGATTTTTGACTGTTTTTCACACTTATAACCGTTGCAGTATCCCCATGGTCACGTGATCAAAATTTGGATGCTTGGCAACTGGTTCATATTTATGACAGTGGCAGTGTCCCGAGATCATGTAATCAACTTTTGTGACCTTCTGACGAGGAAAGTCAATGGAAAACCGGTTCACTTAACAACCATGTTACTAACTTAACAATTGCAGTGATTCACTTAACAATTGTGGTAAGAAAGGTCATAAACTAGGGCAAAATTCACTTAATAACTGTCTCGTTAGCAACAGAAATGTTGGACTCAATTCCGGTCATAAGTCGACAACTCCCTGTACTTCATCTTTTTTTCCTTTCTTGTATTGTTTTTCTATTTCTTTTTCCTTTGAATTTTAATAACACTATCAGAACTGTTACATGATATCATTTCATAAGGGGAGCCAATATCATTTGAAGAAAGTGGCTAGCCCTGGCGTGTTTTTCCAGCTTTTCCAGACACGGAATTAAGGGATCTTAGAGTTAATTACTTATTTGTGAGCATTGCAATCCATAGCAGGTTTTAAATATGGATTGCTTGTTTCTTTGCTGACATTGCTTATTCTTGTAATTCTGAATGCAAATCATTTTATCAGGGATGCTTTATTATCCATACAAGCTTAAGCAATCAGTGACACATAAAATTAGATAATTATACCTCCGCAGTCAGTAACATCATTTCTGGCAGGTGTTGAGCACTATAATGTAACAAAGCCTTGTTTGTGTATTTCTGGAACAACCAAATGAATAGTATACTTTGTTTCTCAGATGTGTGGTCAAAACCACCTTAGTTAATCCTAGGTTTTGAGTTAGCAGCATTTTTAAAGAGAGACCAGGCTGGCAACAACTTCCAAGGAATGAGAGAGTAAATTGACATTTGCCACACCCGTCCATTTTCTATATCTGTTAGCCTCCTCTAACTCTAAGAAAACAGGTTTTTTTTAGGGCACCCCAGATGCTGGAATAAGATGTATTGCATGGCCTCCAATTCTACCAAACCTGCAGATACCCACTAGATAAAGAAAATTCAGTTTTCTGCATCTTTCTGCTGCCATCTACTGGTCATCTGAAGATCTGATAGTCTTATAGTGGCTTTTATGCCATAGAGATAACATAAAAAGAGGAATTCTAAGATATTTTCCTGTGGATACTTTCACTTAGTTATTTCTAATAATAGCTAGAAAATATTCTTGCTTTCTATATTTTAACAGTTAATTTCATGAAAATAAATTTACAATTAAGAGTTAAAATCCTGATGTCTTGCCATTCATTATATAATCTTCCCTCCATAATATAAATCTGTTTTGGATTCTCATATTTCCATTTAATCCAAAGGGACTATATTAAAAGGAAATTTCTCCCATCTGGCTTTTTTAGCAGTGGTGCTACTGAATTCCACAGTGACATGCCGTTAAAGGCTTTTCTATAGTCAGTGGGTGCACATTAACTTTTTTGTGTTCTTTGGCTTTCTCAATTATTCATGGTTCATCAGCAATAATGCATTTTATTTCTCATCCTTTTCTTGAACACCTGGCATTTCCCTTTCCATGTACAGCTCTAATCTCTGTCGGATGATCCCAAGTATTATTTTGTTAGCATGTAAAATTAAGGTTATTGCACAATAGATGGCACACTGTTAACCTCCTTTCTTTGATATTGGTATATAGACTGAACTTTTCCAATCATTTAGCCATTGTTTCTTTCTCCAGACTTGGTAGCATAGTTTGACTAGAAACTTTACAAATTATTCTTCTGTTGCTTGCCACATTTCTGTAGATATCCCATTGTTTCCTGCAGCATCCTTACTTGGCAACGGCCGGAGTGCTAATTTAACTTCATCTTCAACTACTAGAGAGTCTTTCAAATAGAGAATATTGTCTTTATTTTCTTCATTAGATTTCTATCGCCCTACTTCAAGGTAACTCTGGGTGGCTCACTATTTAAAAGAAGCAATATAATAAATAAGACAAGAGGTACAAAACATCAACATCTATCTGAACAGCATAGTCTAAATTTACCACCATCAGCTCCCCAATCTATCAAAGCCTGGGAGAATAGCCATGTTTCAAGGCCTTCTTGGACCATTATGAGAAAGGTAGACACCATGACAGAGGAGATATTATTCTAGGGTTGCAAAAGATGGCATTGTTTAATCAAAGGGACCCAGGACTGTTATTTCTACCAGCTCTTACCAAATGGGCAAAAATTATGGGAGATAAGGCATCCCTCAAGTAACCTATCCGATGCCATGTAGAATTTAATATATGGTAACCATAAAATTGAACGGGATCTGGAAAACCAGCACAGCTTACATGGATGTATCAAAACATACCCATCATTGTTCAGGATGCTGCATTCTGAACCAGTTGAAACTACTGAGTAATTTTCAAAGACAGCCAGGGTAGAGATCATTGCAGTAGTTGAGCTGTGAGGTAATTGGGACATGAATGACTATCTGAAGGTCTTCACAATCCAGCCAACAATCCCACAATCCCCCGCCATACAATGGGAAAGATCACAAACAAGTTAGGCAAGAAGAACAACACCCTCCTCTAAAGCTGGGAGAATGGCCCCAGTAGGACACTCACTGGAGTTCACAGTAAAAGCAATGAATCAGGACCACCTGATACCTCCAAATTGCAAGATGAACTCCTTAAATAAATGCAACAGTCCCAGATAGGCACTACCAAGCACCCTCCAATTACTCCCTGTCTACCTCCAGACCAGCCATCTTTGAGAAGATACTTCTAAAATATCTTGAATGTTAACATCTCTACTTCAGAAAATTGCAGTATATTATATTTATTTGACCTTTGTTTGATTCAATTTCAATTACTTTATGTGTCCCTTGATGCCTTGTAGCATACCAATTCAAGGTTAGAACCTCCTTCTAAATCCTGAGATCTTTTGGAAGACTTTTTTGGGTTTTTCTCTGTGTGTTTCCATTTTCAAGGTCTTAACAACTTTTGTAGTAATACTGCCTCTGGTCTCTTCTAACAGGACTCTGAAATTCTTTATGAAATTCTTTTCAGAGATATTTATCTTTCTTGACTTTGGCTTCTCTTCTCCGATTGGCAATTTCCATTGTCTTTTCTGAGAGTTTGGTTTCTTCTGCTCTAATTTAATGTTCTGTTTAAAACTAATAGATGAATATGTGAAAAATTTTGACAGAAAAGGATGAAATAAGGTGCAGGAATGTAATTTATTGTGATGCTATAGCCTGGCGTGCTTCAAGGTCACAAAAATCTTTGTTTTCACTGACAGCTTTTTTCTATTGTTAATTATAGTTGTAGGCTGTCAAGGAGTAGAAGAGTCTGTGAGAGAATGATTTTTTAAAGAAAAGGAATCAATTGGGGTTTTTTTTTTGTTTTAAAAGAGGTGTGTTGTTACTCTGAACAGTTGTTCATTTTCATATCTCCACTTGCATTTCACCATGACAAGCACATACACTTCCAATATTTTTTTTCAGTCAAGTTCTGATACCTTCATCTAGTCTCACCCTATATATAGGTCAGGCTCAAGCCATACTTAGTTGTAACAATATTAAAGTAGTATTTTCCAGCTCTGCATTAAATAAATGTTAACTCTCCTCAGATACAGATAGAAGTAATACAATTAATACCAAATAAAGTTAGGCTACAACTAACTTGGCTGGAAAATTACTAGGACAAAATATCTTTCAGGGTTTGTGTGGTATAGCTTTAGGAGAAAGCTTTCAGCCAATCCTATGTATACATTTTTAATGTAAAAATAGCTACTTTAATGATGAGTTAATATCAGCAATTGTTAAACTAACTGCAATCCTATACATGCATCCTGAAAACAAATCCTAGTTTTAAAAAGCAATATTGCCAAATAAAAGTATGTGTCATATAATATTTGTCAATCTGGCAATCTTCAGATTTGTAAGACTAAACTCCCTTAATCTAAGCATGGCATTGAGGGTAGCATCTCTGCCTTCTTCCATTAAACCTTTAGATCTCCCTCATGCTGAGCTGCTAATTTAAAATGGGTAAACAGCTAAACCACATGTTGATCTATTTAAAGAAATATATATATTTGAATATGGCAAGATTTATTCTTCTGAAATTTAATGTTTGCCAAGCAAATATTGGTTGCATAAACTGAAATTATCCAAATGGTCTGGGCAACAGGGGAGACAAACACACCCAAATGATTCTGCGAATTCAAGTAACTGTTGAAACTAAAAGGCCTGGCCTGTTTGTTAGGGATGGTTAATTTAATTTTGCTTTTTGGGAAATGTGCCATTGATTTATACCTCCAGGGCTATGAGCACACACATACTGGGCATCCTTCCAGAACTTAGCCTATAAATGCTGAATACATATTGGATTTCATTCAAGGATATTTTAGCACCCTGTAAGGGGTCAAGGGAAAACAAAGGCCTCAGGTTTAAGAAACACCACATGCAATTCTAGAACTGATTGCATAACAGAAAAGGCCAAAACACTGAATATCCCTCTCTGACTACCTTTAGAGTCATAAAAAAGTCATGTGTTTAGGACAGAAGGATGTCCTTTTCAGCAGTAACTTGTATCATAATACATAACCATTTTAAAAGGATGTGGATTTCTAGGAATATCACTTTATAGTTCTGCACATGATTTAAATACCAAATATATTACCTGGTAAAATTTTGCTCTGTGAAACATTTGGGAACTGTCAGCAATCAGTGACTGGATTCACAAAATGCAGTAAGCTGTTGTTAGTTTAACCATGGCTTATTGAAAAAATTCTAGTTGACTGGAGTTCTACAGCATTTTAAGCCACAACAAATTAGGTAATACAAGAACCTAGGCAAGGTCTCAGAAATTGAACATATGAGTTGATTCTATGTTCTGACTCTTATGCAGCTTCCTATGTTATTCTATGAATGTGGAATGTAACAATAAAGTACTGAGGCACTATTATTACAGTTTGACGATTTTGATTTAAAAAAACTACTGGAAAGAGATGACACAAGATTTTTTACTGACATGCACATTTTGGCTCTTGTTAGACCATCATGGATGATTGTTCTATCTATTTTTTAACCCACCCAAGAGTTCTGGATGATTTCCTAAGATTAAAAAGCAATAAAGCAACATTATATAAAAATACCCCAGTTACCCTGAGGGAACAAATAAACACTTTCTACATCACCCCCAAGCCAAAGAACCTGAGAAACATCTTAACCCAATGTCTGAGAAAAGTACCAATATTTAGGGCTCACTTAAAAGGGTGAGGCATACAAATCCCCAGAGGAATGCTCTTTCAGAGGGCAGGTTCTGTAACAGAAAAGGCCTACTTCCTGGATCCTGCTACATAATGCTTGATTAATAAGACCTGAAGCAATCCAGCTCTGTGTGATTAGGTAGGCATTGTGGGGGGGAGAGAGTTCCTCAGCTAGCCTCTCGGTCAAGTAGGGGTTTATACTGTAAGTATGCAGCATCCTGAATTGCTCCCAGAAATTCACTGGCAACAAAGCAAAGATATTATATGGCCATAGCAAGAGTTGCTTGTATCACTGCATTCCAGACCAGTGGTAGCTTTTGAATGGTCTCCAAGGACAGCCTCGTGCACATTACAATAGCCAATCCAAAATGAGACCAAGACAAGGAAAGCTCTTGATCCAGGGATAAATCCAACTGACACAAAGATGAACTTGTACAAAGGCCTTTCAGGTAGGAGTTGCTTCTTGCCCTTCAAGCATGAGCTGAGAAGCCAAGAAGAGAAGACCCCTAGATCCATTCAATCCATTCACAATCAAAGGCGGAAAATTCTCAGAAATGGAAGGACCAAGCACTCACAGCAATTTGATTTTACTAGGGTTGAGCTTGAACCTGTTCTTCCTAATCTAGATCTCAATAGCCTCCAACACCTTGAAGAATTTATTTGGTCACCAGGATTTAGCTGGGCATCATCCTCATTTTGATGATTTTGACTCTGAACCTACAAATAACCTTCCCCAGTGGCTCATGAAAATATTAAACAAAAAGATGCTAAATATGACAACATCAAGTCCTATGACACCTCACAAATCAGAGGCTTTAGCTTCAACCTCTCCAAAGTAACATGGATTTGGAGAAAGGAGGAGAACCACCTTGTCATAGCCAACTCAGACGCAGAAGATAAAGACAAGATAAAGGTGGGTCATCAGCCTGAGGTGATACAACGGGAAGAGTCACAGGCAGGGAAAGTAGCATTGCATAGCAACCAGGAGAGGCAGCTATTGTTGGGCTCAGAAAATGAAGATGAAGTGCTAACACCTCCGTCCCCCAATACAAGGGCCCATAATGAAGACAGGACAGTTGAATATAAGGCATTCAACAAGATTATTGGCCAAAAGGAACTCTGCCACTCAAAGGAACAAATCAGGATCACATCACCCATATTTAAAGGAGAGCTGTGCATCTCACAGATCTGTGAGCAATAACATTTACCTCACCAACATGTTCTTCAGCTCCTCAGCCTCCTTCTCAAGAAGGGATCCTAGACTTCACACTACTATTTTTTGACTCTCTAGTACCTTGTCTATGATATGTTTTTAAGTTGGTCAAGTTAAGTTGCTCAGGCTGGGTATTTTAGGCATGAGAGACTACAGTTGTTTGCTCAACTTTTCTTAGTAAAGATATAAGACTTGCCTGTAGATCTGGGATTTCCATGGGCTGGGACATAATACATCTTGATTTCATGTCCTTACTTCTACTTCCCACAACTAATCCAGGATCCCATAATCAAAAGCTGCTGGGAGATCAAGGAGGACTAGGACAAGCTCTCATATCCATTTATCAGTTGCACCGAGCTTCTTAAAACCATCATATTTTCTTCTCATACTTGTCACCAGCAATAAAATATCCCAGAGATTATCCTTACTCCCACTGACACAGCTTCCACACTTCATGTTCCAGGTTGCAATTCTCCACCACTGATATGGCCCCTGCTGAGAATAGTATGGCCACAAATTACACTGCCTTATCAAACATATCATCACCAATGGAGAAACTTCAATTATACCTTTCCTCTGTTGTTATACCAACAATTCCATCACTATCAAGGACAAAATCCCACACTGGACCCCATTGAAGAGATTGAGCCTACAGCCAATCAATCTGCTCAGTCACATCCATAGCTTAATATTCCTAAATTATTCCCAGGAGGTGGGTGTCTGCCTCCTGGTGGCTTTGACTCCATAATCAGGTAGGTCCATTGATGACTAGTATGACCCAAAGTGGTAGGTCATAGACACTGATAGGGAGGAATCCATGGTTCTACATTTCAAATCAGTTATGATGCCCATCCCATTTTCAGACAAACTTTGTAGTATTCTAATATGATGTTTCCAAATGTTGACTAGTCATGGCGGTGGGGGGGGGAGTTAATCACCATGGGGTTTCCTGGAATACCTAGGAAGAAAATAAAACATTGTTATGTTATGGAATAATTAAGTGAGGAGATGTGTGCTGTCTGTTCCATACTTTTAATTAAAATATTCTTGAGTAATCAAGAAAAAAATGTGTGTATGCTTTTGTAATTCAAGGAATAATGTTAAAGAATAATGATCTGGAACAAACAATCATAATTACTAAAGGACCATTGGAAGAATGATCATTGCCTTCTGTGGGATTTTTTTTTAAAAATCAGACTCCGGCATTCTGTTTTAATAAATATTCTGTTAAATCCAGAGAAAGTTATGCCACCATAACAATGAGGTTGTATACATTTATCATGAATTTTGCAGTCTTATAATTTCCATCCATGTATTTATACAGACTTAAATAGTAAATATCTACAATGAATCTCTATTTTTGATGATCTAATTACTTTCCTCCTTTATTGTTTTGAGTTTGACTTTGAAATTAAAATAAATATATAAAACAAATGTCTTCAGAAGGAAAGTTTTTCTCTCTGTCTCTCCCTCTTCCTTTCTCTCTGTCTTGCTGTCTCTCTTTCTCCATCTCGCTCTCTTGCTCTCTGTCTCAACATTTCCCCCATCCCCCAAACAAAATCTTCATCTCCTTTAAAAAAATAGCAGTTGTAATATAATCTGCAAGTGCTAACTATTGCAAACCCTGGCATACCTGTTAAGATTTCACAGAACAAGTTTACCTCTTGTTTCAATAAGGAGGTGATACTTTAGGCTATAATCCTACATCCATTATTCTGCATGTAGGCACCATTGAGTTCAACAGACTTCAAAGCAGATTCACAGAGATTGCATCATTAGTATCAACCATGTTCCTTGCACCAGAAGATGGCTCAAGGGCTCTACAGTACAGTGCAGAGCTATATACTACAGCACGGGTGTCAAACTCACGACATCACGTTGCTGTCACGTGACGTATCGCGATATTTTTCCCTTCGCGGAGCTGGGGTGGGCGTGGCCTGCACATGATGCATCTGGCTCGCGGGCCACCAGTTTGACACACCCGTACTACAGGTATCATATTATGGATTGGCATTAATTTGGTTTTCCATAGACAACCTCACTATGTTGTCCATTCCATTTCAATAGAGAGCACCAGTATTGAAAGGATAGCAAACATCCTAAATATGGTTTAGGTTTTTCACTGGTTTTATTCTATTCCTTCTTTTCAAATATAGCTGTGCTGCAGAATATTGGTGGGGTTGCAGATCTCACATCCAAGAACAAAAGGGAATCTTAAGCAAACAGAAGTGTGTGCTCACTGCTCTTGTTCACAATGCCTCAAACCAAGGAGAGCTCCTATTATATCCTCAGAAAAGATGCAGCTGGGTTAAGAAAGGTGCAGAAAGACAGCATGCACTTCAAATTATTGGCATCATCATTTATCAAGGATGTTGAGCAAAAGCTTGCATAACCAACAGGATCTTTATCACCTTTCAAAATCACTGTTATATAAATTTCCTTTTAAAAAAAGTTGGAAATATTTTATTTCAAAAAGCATCTTCGTAACTCAAATAAAATGCAAAAAAAACCTAAAGAAAAAATCAATATGTATTTTATGTCTCTCAATAGGATAGCCATCTGTACTAAGAGCTTACCTGTTTTCACAAATTTAATAGCAACTATTATTTCCTGAAGATATAAGGGTGTGCCTAGATAAACAGCTTGGTAGTGAATAATCTTAGGAAGGGCTGTATTGTATTAAAAATCATTAATTTCTTCCTCAATGATGTTTATCTTGGTATTATAAAATTGAGTATAAAAATAGAAAAACTGCTGAATTCTTAAATCAGAGGCATTACATATTTTACTCCAAGCATTCTTGGCAGTGAAATAATATAGTTTATTTATTTATTTAGATTTAGATTTATACCTCACCATAGAGATTTTAAGTAACTAACAACAGATGAAAACAACTTATAAAATAATAAACTCAGATTTATATTGATAATGACCAGCAAGATAAAACCAGATCTAATACATTATGAAAATCACATAAACTGCAGTTAATCTCCCACCCACCCGCCGCAATAGCTGGGAATAGATCCAGGTCTTTAAGGCTTTTTGGAAAACTAGGAGGATTGGAGCCAATTTAATCTCAGAGAGTATGGTATTCCAAAGTAAGATTGCTTTGCTATAATTGTTTCAGGCTATAAGTTAACAGTTTACAAGATCTTGGTATTCATTCCCAGTGTCTGTGCTTATGTGATTCAATTATTCTCCTCAACTGAGTGCAAAGAAGGAGTTAGGTTTCTGTTTGGAAAACTTAAAAGCTTTATATAATTTGAGTGAGAGTTGTTTTCCAGGCATATACACAAGTTCCTTAAGTGTGTGTTTCTTGTTTGTTAATTTTTCTTTTTTCATGAAGCATATGGAATATGACCATATATTCTTGCTCATTGTAATTCATGTTTCTAATCATAAATTATGCCTGTAATGTAGACTCTGTAAATAGACTATTTCATACTGAAGGTCTTTGTTTCCAATACTATTTCCACATCTGTTACGTGTTATCATAATTTTCAAGCTGAGTAATTATTTCATATAAATCAGTCACTAAGATTTTTAATTTTGTCATTTTTAGATCTAATCTCTGTTTCAGCTTCAAAAGGTTCTGTTTCACATCATACACAGCAGTTTTTACCTTATAGACTTCTGGGGAAGAAATTGTGAAATGAAAACAGTTCTGCAAATAGACCACTTCTTCCCAATTCCTCTCGGTATTATTCAATAACTGCAAACAAAATGACTGATACAGTTTTTTAAAGAGGCAATCAAATGAAAAATTATCAAGTAGGACACAGCCCACCAGAAGACTCTTGGTCTACTACTCCTTCCCACATAGAGCTATTAATTGTTGCATTGTTGTATTCTTAAGGCTGTAAATATGCATTTGAACAGACCAATGTTCCTCTTTACTCTGGGTGTTAATTCTCACAGTGGTCAATTTGATGGTGGTGAGAAGCTATGAGAAGAATAAAAATTCAATTTAGGTCTCCTAGTCATGTTTTCCAGAGCAGGATTTGTTGACTGAATTTGAAGCAGTTGTTTTGTCTAAAACTGCCCCCTAGTTTAATTAGTAAAATTAGACTAACTCACAATCACAGAAAATAAAACAGAACACCATACACACTTGTAATCTTCAGGATCCTCTTGAAATGGGTGAAACTAACTGTAGGAATATTGCTGGCTGGAGATTGATTGATTTATCTGAAGGGTCTGGTTCATGGAAGTGGATTCGAGGCAAAC
>JANHJO010005630.1:0-13358 GCA_032468235.1 Pseudoxyrhopus heterurus | reverse complement strand
GCAGGCAGCTGGGAGCTGAATACTTAATTACTTAAGTACAGCGTTCTTAACCGCTGCACCACTCAAGGCTCTGATTACACAATGCAAGCACTGCCAATTTATCTGCATGTTTCACACATTTTACATATATGCAATACATTAAAAAATGGCAGTGCCTTTATCAAATAGTCAGTTGCCATTTTGACTTTTTTTAATTCTCTGAACACCCATCCAGAGAGCCTATTAATAGCTCCCCTAGCTCCTGGGACAAGTGATCCCATTACAAAATTTGTTTATAAAGCGACTTCACTTTTTCTTTTCTTAATATTATTACACCAGGCTCAATAGATAAATGCTTCTTTTCTGACTTTTTTTTTTAAATGTTTGGGGCAAATTAATTGAAGTATAGCACACAGATCCCATGTTTGTAAAGTGATAGAATTAAAGAAAAGACCAAATAGCAGCTAAAACTATGTTAATAGCTCTCTGTGATGGTGTCCCCGGGCACTTCTCCAGATGCCAGTCCAGATGAGGAAGAGTCAGTTCCAGAGACATCAGGGGGAGATGTGGAGGAATGTCCAGAGGTTGCTGGAGGCTCAAACCAGGAACAGTGAGGCCAAGCACAGCACAGCAGTCCCAGGAGGAGTGACCAGACAAGTGGACAGCTGAGCTAGGGACAGGAGAAGCACAGCTGCAGCTGGGAAGCCCAAAGACTTTGGGCAGAGATGCAACGCAGATGCAGTTGGCCAGCAGAGATAAGGAAGAACTGCCTCCTGTTCTCAATCCGAGAGTGCATAGGGCTGAGAAGAGGCAGACACAACGAAGGTCAGCCTGGCTACTTGTGAGGAGGCAGCATCGCCTCTCCTGATGGGCTGCACCAGGGAATGGCTACTTAGTTCAGCATGTGGAAGGAAATGATACTGGGAACAACTCTTCTGTTTCCCTGATGTGGGTTCTTTAGCCGCTCTGATTCTTGCCTTGCTACCAGACCTGGATTATGTACCTCGGACTTTGGATCATGCGTCTTGAACTCTAGACATGCCTTGTGGACTTGCCTTTGCTCTGTGAATTTGCGCTGGGTTTTTCCTGGACTAGGCTATTGAACTCCTTGGGGGTTGCACTGGTGTTGGTGTGGGGAATTTCTGGGGAAGACTATTCAGGGCTTGGGAAGCCTCAATAAAGACTTCTAACGCTCATACCATGTGCATGTGTGAGCAGGTCAGGACACACTGACCTAGTATCAGCTGTACTTGCCATGACTTGGCATGTTACATTAACTTCCTGATTAAGATGAATCATTTTAACCTACTTTTTATATCCAAAACAGATATCCTTTCAGCAACTTCACTGGCATCATGTTGAGGCTTGTCATTGGCATGGTGTGATGCACAGAGCCCAAAAGGATAATATCAGCAGCAGCTAAGGTGTGATGGCAACCCTAACAACCAGGGAGTGGCAAAACTTAAGCTCTCTCATTCAAACAGCGCAAAGGAATTTGAACCAAGAGATCTGGCATGCTTCCTGCCTCTTAAGGGATATTTGGAAAAGAACAAGTGGTCTATTTGCTTAATTGGTGTGTAGTTACATAATTGGCCCAATATCTGGCTGTGGATAAAGTAATTGCCACTGGATTTTTCCACTCCCTTTCTCTGAACTACCTGTTCCCTCATCAGAATTTAAATGATCACCTGTCAGATAAAAAGCATAAGAAATCTCTGACTGCCAAATCAGGACTTAGATCAGACCATTTCAAACCCTTTTCCAACCATAACTTAATATCAAACATAGGGGCTATAGTTTTAGGTTGATTCTCATTGGACTAAACCATAGTTTAACTATGTACTAAATAAGCCACAAATATTTGGGGTGTAGCCTCAGACTAGGTATTTTGTACAGTAGAAACCTTTAAAAAAAAAAGTTGTATAAATCACAGTAAACATCTCCATGACAACACTGGATGTCAGTGCCAATGGCAAAAAAATTCTCCCTTTGTTAGAAGGTTCAGGTGAAATGAATACCTTGCCGTGCGTGGATGTCTTGCCATATCTTGCCATGAACATCATTGTTATATATCCTTGTTCTAATCACCTATCCAGCTGGGGAGAGGGAAGGGAGCAGACAGAAGCTTATAGATTCTTAATTTGGTCTTCCACGGGACTATAAAACTCTCAGAAGAAGCAAGGACTGATGACTGCTAGAAAGGGTACCTTTTCCGCAGCTGAAGAAAACACACAGCTTTACATACATCTTGTGTGGTTAGGACAGGGCTGTCAAACTCGTGACCCGCGGGCGGGATGTGTTATGCGCTGGCCACGCCCATGCCTGGTTTAGCGAAGGGGGGAAAAGTCATGATACATCACGTGATGACACCATGACGATGCGAGTTTGACACCCCTGGTTTAGGATAACTGTTTTAGTTAAACAGTTCTGAGTCTATATCTCTTCCCATGATGGAGAAGATTGTTACCAAGAGAGGCTCCTCTTTTACAAGCAAATTTTAGGCCTCCAGATTCTTCATTTTTGTAATTCTTTCTCTTGAAACCGAACTCAAATGAAAGATGCCAACCTAATATTATTAGCCATTCTGTCTAGCCTAGAAAATAAGCTGCATGAAACATTGCAATTTCTCTTGCATTGGTGATTCCCAGAGAGATAGGAATAAATGGAATTGGAAATTAAAGTGCACAAGATTACTCATCTCTTTCCCTCCAAACAACTACTAATTTCTCCTTAGCTGATTACTTTCTAGCAAGTTGTGAAGTAAACTTACTGCCTTTTGAGAGAAAGGGCATTGGAGTGGAATTTATCTTTCAGTCAATTGAAGGCTTTTACACATTTGTGTGTGCAAAGTGTGAGGTTGCCTCCAATTAATGCAATCTTTCCATCTTTCCCCAAAGACTAGAATGGCTCTGAATTCTGGGAGTTGGCATTACAACCCATCAAGAGGAGACCAGATTGGAAAATTGGCCTCTGTTCAATGTTGACTTAAATTCAGAGTTTGTACCCAAAGAACAGGTGGCAATTGTAGTGAGAGGACCTTTGCAGAGGGACATCTAGTTCTCTGGTTGCACTCTTGTCTGGTCAAGAGGCCCTTCAGAGAACCATTGAAACCATGTCAGCTCATGAATGGATTATTGTAATGTGCTCTATATGACCCTTGAAAATAACTCTGAAGTACAGTTGCAAGATTTGTTAATACAACCTTACAATAAAGTAGAATTAGATCAACTTGCTTCTTGTCTGGACTATATTGTAAGTCTTAAAGTATATTTGTCCCCCCCCCCCCATCTCATTTACAACCCAAGAAATTAGGGAGAGCTCCTTTTCTGTCCCTATCCACCTGTGAACTAAGTTGCCTCTTAGTTGACTATTCCCTAGGCTGGGTCTCTTTTCTCTGTCCCCCAAGGTCATTCCCACATGCTTACAACCACAAGTGGGTCCAGAACTTCCATCGCTAAGGGACGCAGTTGCTAAGTGAGTCATCATATGACTGCACCTGATTTTATCACCTTTTTTGCTGTGATTGTTAAGTAAATCATATGGTCATTAAGTGAACCTGGCTTCTCCCATTGGCTCTGCTTGTTGGAAGCCTTCTGGGAAGGTCACAAATGATGATCATGTGACACACACACACACAAACACACAGGGGATATTGCAACCATTGTATGAGCTGGTTGCCAAGCATGAAAATTGCAATCACTGGAAGGTGCTGCAATGGTCATAAGTATGAGGATCAATTGTAAATCATTTTTTTCAGCACCATCATAACTTTGAATCATCATTAAACAATTGGTCATGAGTTGAAGATTGTGCTATTAAATATTTTAAATACATTTTAAATATGTATTTTATTTAAATATTTTAAATCACAACTGTCTGATGAAGAAGAACCAGTTTTCACTGACTTCCTAAATGCTTTGTCAGTTTTTTATTTATTTATTTATTTATTTATATTATAGAGTCCTATGGGAGTTGGGCGGCCTAGAAATTTGATTAAGTAAATAAATAAATATTTCCCATTTCTTAACCATCCATCTTCCTCAGAACCTTGTGTGGGGGAGACATTTAACTTTTCACTGAATATTCTTCCAACTACCCAACCAACAACAACCTCTTCCCTAACATGGTAAGCAAAATTAACATTTTTTTTTGTATGAAAATTAGTTGAAACGATTTACAAGCACTGAACTGCTGTTTGTAAACACTACTGCTAGAACGCATAAAACCATAAAATAGGAGCAACAAACAACATTTGTTTTCTTATGAAACATGGTCATTTAGGAAATGATTGTGATGATCTAAACAACAAAATATCATTACTAGCTCTCTGAATAACCTATTCCTCTAGAATTCTAAATTTCACATATATCAGTCCACCTCTCCACTATGTTATATTCTGATTCAAATTCAAAACTGACTTGCTTGTGAAGTCAGCAAAGAATTACTAAATATGGTCATTTATTCAGTATGGAAAAAAGAGAACAAAAGATGGTATCATATTTGCATTCACTAATTACATCTATGGATACAGATTTAGAAATAATGAGTATAATTTAAATATAAATTAGCATATCCCATTTTGAAAGCCTGCTCTGGTCTAATCTTAGTCTGTAGCATTCATTTCCAAAGTGTACACCAGAGAGATGAGAAGTATATTAATAACATGATCAAAGTGACTGTAAGCCCAAAGACCTAATTATAAGTAAGGTATCTACTGGGTGTCTGAATAATGTGAGTCTTGGATCCATCAGATCTGACTATTGTTGCATCATTCAGTCACAGCCCAAAGACAAAACAGAATTCAACCTGCTTTAGAAGAAGATTAGCTCCTTTTTCAACAATTCTTGAAAAATCTCTGTACTTAAAATAGCACCTTAAAGAAGAGGTCAAGGGCCTTAGTCAACAGAATCTGTAGGTGATTACTAAAGCATGCACCAGTATACGAATACACTAAAGCCTGTATTTATCACATTTAGACAAATTGATGCACAGTACAAACTCAGAAATAGGAGGACACGAATTGTTAAACCTAGTACTTAACAGTTAAGCTACTTGATGTATCATGTACACCATCTACATTTAAAACAATTATGAGGAGAGAGGGCAATTTTCACTTGCATTACAAGTTTGGAATTTCCCCCCAAGGTGATAAATCTAATTTTTAAAAAAGTATTTCTCTTTCTCTTTAAAATTTGTTGGTGAAACTTATGAAAAAATCCCCTTGTTTGCAATAGGTTCTTTTTTCCTAAACTCATATTAATATCTCTAAGGATAATTTTTATCAGAAATTTCTGCTAGAAAAGAAAGGTCTAAGCTCCATATAGGGCAAGATAGATACGAGTTTCCCTGTAGACACTTCCCTTAGCACTCATAGATTTCTTATTCCACCCAACTTGATTGTTTTTAATTACAAACAATGAAATGATTAGGTAGTATATTGCAGAGCAAGCACAATATCATCTTTATTTATTTACACCAACATGGACACTTCAAGCATTTTTAGAAGATAACATGGGTGGTGGACCCTCTGCTAGGAAAGAAAGTATCTGAGATAGCACGTGGAGTTATGGAAAGCAACCTTTCTAAAGAATGGTTATTTATGACTAGGCATGCTGAACATTTTGATTATGGAATCAGACACACATATGCTGCAATTTGGTAGCTGTTTTATGGGAACATTTATGACATTCTGTATTCTCACCAATGTCGTTCTGCCCTCTTGGCCCAAAACTTTGCCAAACCTGCCATACGTTACAGTATGTTCTTCTTCGTCATAATTAAGTTTTATACAGCAACAATAATTAAAGTCATAATGATGCAATATACAATAGAGTATGGTAATCATAAGTTTCATCCTAAAATTATGTAACTGTACAAGAAATCTACCTTATGCCAGAGATATTATAAATTTAGAATGTGGAGCAATTTCTCAGGATCTTAAAGAGACACCTTCTACATTGCTTCCTAACACAGAATGCTCCAATGCTGACAATTCTTCCTTCTGTTTCAAACCTGCCAACTCAAAAACCAATTAGGATTAATCACTGCCTTGCTCCAAACTATCATTAGTAACAAAACATCCTCTCATCTCTACCGGAAATAAAATAAGTTACTTGCATTCTCCTGACCCCCACCCAAATCTATATCCTTATATCATGTTGTAGGTATTTGTCAAATTAAAAACATTAAATAAATATCCCAACAGTTCCTTAAAGAGGGAGGACTGAGAAGCTATCAAGATTCCTTTCTCTTGAAAGGTTTAAAGCCGAGGAACCAGCCCACCTGATGAGGCCAGAATTTTTGCAAGTTAGGAAACAGACCTTGCACAAGCATTACTGAATCATAGCTCCTTCTCCTTTCCCATTACTGCTTCACACACAGATAAAAGGGAAGAAAGGAAAGTCTAGTTTTACTATGGGTTCAAATGCAGTATGCTGAAGTGTAGTGAGAAATAAGGTGGCCTAGCTTTTGAACCCAGCCAACAGGTAAGCTCACAAAACTCAAAAAGGTACGTTGAACTGGTGCTGAATCCTCCCACGGTCCTAATTACTCTAACTGAAGATTATTAGGGTTGAACGTGGTGCTTCTTCCATAAGTCGCTATGCTTAGCATCTTTTATTGAGTAGACATGGGATTGCAACGTATTGAAACAGAGCAATGCCCCTTTGGGAGGACAAGCAATTTTCAGGTATAAGAAAGGATACCTCCTAAGTAATTTCAGAAGCATTGTAGTTCAGCTATCAGAAGTTTGACAGTCATAGATTGATATCTAAAGATTCAAGAATCTGCTAGTCACGTGACCCATTCTAGCCATATGCCTTAAAACAAACACAGCTGCCAGTTTGGGAAACCCAGCCAGGAAGTGCAGCTGCCAGAAAATCATATGAGCTTGGGTGTAAAGAGGTTTCTAAAATACTTGAAACCGCAGATTCCCTTAACCACGGAAACAGAAACAATCTGTATCACTTGGGTTGTTTTGTCTCATGTAGCATCTAGTTCTTTTTTCCCAAGAGGCCAGTCAGGCAAATTTTATTGTTGTTTTCATTCATTTAGAAGTAATGATATTCAAGTCATATAAATAGACAAATAATTACAAAGGTATCGTAAGAGTATTTTTGATACACACAATAAGAACATATTGCAATTGGTAAGCTCCATCCATCAGAGGTACTTCCTGTGAGGTAAATGTGTACAGAATTGTAGCCTAAAGGGCAAAGAGGTGTTAATTAATCCTAATAAAAAAAGAAGCAAATAGAAAACCCACCCAAAGAACAGGAAATACTGAAGCCTGTTCCTAAAATAACTCAGGCAGCAATGAAAATGTTATGATGAAAATATTCAGAAATTAACACACCCTCTCCAGTGGTTTAACTGACAGCATAATCCTGAACTTTGAGATATGTGAAATGACAGGTTTGATCACTGTAATTAACAAGTTCAGCATGAATGTACGAGGCTGTTTGCACCTACATTGGCATTTCTGATTGTAAATCTACATCAGGTGGGGAAATTACTTCACAAAAAAATGAAACTCATATAGTGTCTCAATAATCAAAGATCCTGGCCTCGATCTGCAAAAGGACTCCCACTATTGCCCTCTAAAACAGAATTTCTCAAACTTGATAGCTTTAAGATATATGGACTGCAGCTCCCAAAACTTTTGGCTGGGAAATTCTGGGAGTTGAAGTTGACATATCTTAAGGTTGCCAGGTTTGAGAAATACTGCTCTAAAATCTCAATTTTAGGAGTCCCTCATGATGCTTCGTATGAAGCCTAATGGAGTGCCTCATCTCACCTCAAGCTCCCTCATTACAGGCACATGGCCAAGGCCAGATTGTTGAATTTTTATGTGCCCTAAGTCATGAGATATGTCCCCTTATGGCTTGTTTATGAACTCCAGTTGTGATTTGTCTAGTAAACTACTATATAGGTAAATAAAAATGACTTCATATAACCTGAGTAGCTATCCTTATTTTTTTGTTTCCCGGTCTTTCCTTCTTTCCTTCTCTTTAGTTCACTGTCTTCTCAATCTTGGCAAAGAATTATAGACATCCACACATCTTAACATTGCCAAGGTTGAGAAACAAAGCTCTGCAATCTTCCCACTTGTTTAGTTACCTTGTCTCCTGTGCTCTTAGTAGCATTTGATCTTTGATTGAAGGAAAGACTGATTTCCTCAGAGGACATCTGCCAACAGAATTCTCATTCTGAAGCAATGTCCGATCTTACGTTGGCTTCTTCTAGTCTTTTAAAAGAATACTAAATCTGTTTCTTTAGTATTTTTTTTTTAAGTAATGAAAGCAGGAAAGAGAACCATACTTTCCAGTTATGTGTCCTAAATGAGTGCATTACAAATTCTCTGCTGCTTCTTCCAAGGAGTTTTGTGTGAAGCTAGTTTTTTTTTTCTTCTATGCCATTTTGCCTTCATCACAGGCAACTTTCTGGTACTGCTGGCCATGGATATTAGCATTACTGTTTCCTTGGAATGTATTAAAGTTTGGGTGAAATTGGAAAGCATTCCTTCCTTTTATCACAGTCTGGGGAAGAGGAGGAGTGAAACGGCATCTGACATTGATGAACATCAGATATCTCATGTTCATCAATGCCCCTCCCCCCACTACAGCTGTGAATTGTTTTTGGGGCTACTGTATTTCTCAATCTGGCTTTACAGCTATTCTGGAAAAAATACTAAATCCACATCCAAAACTAACTCTACTGACAGGTTGGTAGAGCAACAGAGGCCCATGGGATGACGTTCATCAATCTACCTTACTCTTTCTCTGCTCTACTGGTCTGTTGGCTGAGTTCAAGTCATACATCACTAGCAAGAGCCGTTCACTCTTAATAATGGTTCAAAATGACAACTGAGTTACGACCCATCATCAAAGTTACCATTGCCATACCACTTCCACAGTCACATGATCACAATTTGGGCACTTGGCAACCAGTTTGCATTTACAATGGTTGCAATGTCTTGAGGTACTGTGATCACAATTTGCGACCTTCCTAGGTGGCTTCCGACAGAATAACAGAGTTGGAAGGGACCTTGTAGGTCATCTAATCCAACCCTCTGCCCAAGCAGGGGACCCTACACCAGGGGTGTCAAACTTAAGGCCCATGGGCCAAATCCGGCCCACGGGGTACTTAAATCTGGCCTGCGAGGCCAGCCTGCAAATAGCAAAGGACCAGCCCACAGTGCCTCTGGCAGCCACAACAGGGTGCGGGGGACCCAGCACAAACCCCACGCACCCCATTTTTGACCTGGACAGCCTCCTGCAGCACTCTGCCAGTCAAAATGGGGCGTATGGGGGCCGTGCCCCATTTTGGCTGGCAGAGTGCTGCAGGAGGCTATCCTGGTTGAAAACGGAGCATAGGGGGCTGCATGCACACACACCCCCGTGCACCTTTTTGACCAGTAGAGTGCTGCAGGAGGCCCTCCAGGCAAAAAATGGGGCACATGGGGTGCGCACATGGCTGCCCGCGGCCCATTTTGGCTGGCAGGGTACTGGAGGAGGCATCCGTCCCGTCTCCTCCACCCCAGCTGGCCCACAGAGGAGAACTACAATGCTGATCCGACCCTCAAAGAAATCCAGTTTGACACCCCTGCCCTACACCATTTCTGACAGATGACAATCCAGTCTCTTCTTGAAAGGTTCCAGTAATGAAGCTCCCATAATTTCCAAAGGCAAACTGTTCCATTGGTTGATTGTTTTCAATGTCAGAAAATTTCTCCTTATCTCTAGGCTGAATCTCTCCATCCATTGTTCCTTGTGGGGAGATTCCCTTCATGACTGCAGTAACAACGGTCGTAAATGTAGGCCCAGTGACATGATGACTCACTTAAAAACCACATTGCTTAGTGACTGAAATCCCAGTTCCGTGATCATAAGTCAAGGACTACCTGTACTCATCCAAACCTGGCTCATAAACACTACATGTTAAGCATAGAAATTGATATTTTTTTTCCCCACTAGCAGATGATAAAGGATGGAAGAAAAAACAAAGCCAGACAAATCTGTCAATTATCACCTTTAAAATTGTCCAGCACTAAAACTGAAAGCACACCACTGCTAATTTTCTAACAAAGCCAACTAACAAAGCTGATTGGTGACTAGAACTTTTTTCATTTTTTAACTATTGTCTTTTTTTTTTAACAGTTGGGCACATTTTCAAGCAAATCACTGGAATGGGAATGCAACGCCACTCATTTATATTTTATATGGTTAAAGGCATCAGACTAAGTAATGGAAGGCCATGAATTCTAGTCCCGTGTTAGGTATAAACATGGGACTATCTGGATTTGCTGGCTGAGGAATTCTAAGAGTTGAAGTCCACAAGTCTTAAAGTTGCTAAGGTTGGAGACCCCTGATCTGGATGACTTTGGGTCAGTCATTCCTTCCAAGTCCTGGGAAGGAGTCCAAAATGCTAGTTCAGTCATTACAAGTGTGAAAGGTCCAGGCTGTAACTGTCCCTAGTCTTCAATAAATGTTTTCATCTTAAAGGAACCAATCAACATATTTATTATTAGAGAATAGGAGTTTCTTGGTAAGTTGGAAAAAATAGAATCCATTTCCTTATACCTACTGAATGCTAAATGAAGTTATCTGTTACAAACATCAATAGAAAAATCAGAAGAATTCCTCTTTTTCAAATTCTGTTCATTCCAGCCTTAGAATTCATTGTTATATCTTTAGATCTTTTTAGATGATTTGTGACTTGTGCACAGACTATTTGAAGTGATCAGTTTGCTGGATACATATCATTTAAGGCAGTATTAATAATTGGTTCAAATATAATCCCAGAAACTGTGGGAGCATTTTTGAGCTTCCCAACTATTTATTGGACCCTTGACTGTAATCTCTAAAGCCAATAGAAGTGGGGGACACGATAAGAGTGAGTTGAAAGAGGAACGACTTAAATTTGCATCTCTCAAATAAGCCTCTTAAATTCTTAAAATGGCCATGTTTGTCTGCATTAGTGTTTTCCATACTTGGCAACTTTACAATGTGTGGCTGGGAAATTCTGGGAGTTCAGGTCCACACATCTTAAAGTTGCCACGTTTAATAATACAGGTCTACTTGGATCCATCTGCTCAGAAATCTTACAATTTCAATGTGACTTACTGCCATTGTCTACACTGACCAAAGTACAAAGTCAGAGGAAAAGACACTCCCTGAAACATCTCTGCTATGAACATTTAACTTAATCAGGCTTTTGTTTACTTAAAGCTCACTGGCCATGAGATAAAAGGCTAACTCAGATGTCATCAATTCTATCTCTAACAGAAATTCTTGACTAAAACAGGAACCAAAAACACTTGTTAGGAAGAACCAATTATAACATAATACCAAGTGGAAAAAAAATCTAAAATAGTTTCAGATTAACTTCTTAAAATTAGGGGCAGGAGGAAAGGAATAACAGTAATATATCAGACCTTCATTAGGATTAACAAAAACATCATATAGTAGTTGCAACTATTTGAGTTCATCAGGACTGGTAAACTGCTAATCGCTGGCATAGAACTATAGATTATAGATTAACAGAGTTGGAAGGGACCTTATAGGTCATCTAGTCCAACCCCCCCCCGCCCAAGTAGGAGACCCTAAACCATTTCTGACAAATGGCAGTCCTATCTCTTCTTGAAAGCTACCAGTGATGAAGATCTAGAAAGCAAGTTTGCAAAAATTTGGTTGAGAAGGTCTAGATCCGTGATGGTGAACCTATGGCATGCGTGCCAGAGGTGGCACGTAGAGCCCTCTCTGTGGGCACACGCGTCGTCGCTAGCTACTCTTCTGGTTTCATGCGCACCAGGCAGTTGGTCTTCATGGGTGCCAGAGCATCGGAAAATGGCCAAAAAACAGGCCTTTTCAGGCCATTTTGTGGCCATTTTTGGCTTGGAAAACAGCCCGGAAACAGCCCAGAAAATGGCCCAAAAACAGCCCAGAAAACGGCCCAGAAAACAGCTCAAAAAGAACGGCCTGAAAATGGCCCAGAAAACAGCCAAAAAACAAGCCATCTTTTGGCGCATTTTCAGGTCAAAAACAGCCCAAAAAACAGCCTGAAAACGGCCTGAAAAATGCCCCCCAAAACGGCAAAAACAGTAAAAAAAAACCAGGCATGCGCACACCGGCCAGCTGGTCTTCAGGTTTCAGGCGCTCCGGCACACACGCATGCACACGCATTCTGGTTTGGGCACTCGGTGCGGGAAACGTTCGCCATCACTGGTCTAGTTTAATTTTTTTAGATACTGATTTCTATTTCAATGGTTTGTTGTATACTGCTCAGAGTTCCCTTTGAGATGGGCTGTTTAGAAATAGGATAGAAGATAGATAGATAGATAGATAGATAGATAGATAGATAGATAGATAGATAGATAGATAGATAGATATAGATTGACAGATGATAGATAGGTAGACAGACATAGAGATAGATGATAGACAGACAGAATCGTTTTTTGTGGCTCATATAAGATTTTTAATTAATTCCACTAACATAGGGAATATCTAATTTTCCTTACCTACTTTTTCCTGACTTACAAGGAACTCCTATGTTACAGACAGAGCTATAATTTATACTTTTCTCTTCCAGTAAGGAGCTTAAGGCAGTATACGAGGAACCACATAATTCCTTTTACAGGGATTTTTTTTTCCTTATAAATTTCTTATCCGTCGAGTCTAGCACCCTGTTTCCACAGTGGTACAGAGACGTCTATAGGAAGCTGTCTGACAGGGCATACCCTCAGCCTCACAGCTGTCACAGCTGCTCAACACCATAGTTAGCTTTCTCTGTGGATGAATACAATAGCCTGAGAAATAATGATTTTATAGCTAGGAGGTTGGAAAATATAGTTCTCTTGACATTTAACCAACTCATCTCATGCTGGTTCTCAAGACAGATTCAGCTGCACAAACAAGAGTTGTTATATTTTCTGGAGGAAGAACGGTTGTGGATTTCTATGCTCAGCACTCTCCAGAGGGTTTGATTTGTTTTGTTTCCATTAGCAGCCAATGAAAGCTCTTTTTTTTTTACTCACCATGTAGTTTGTTAGCTCTGCAAAGTTATATAGGGTTTAATATTTAAATCGATAAGCCTAGTTTTCATAGTAACAAACTCTTCCTGCTTTCCATCTTAAGATTTTTACAATCCATAGGTAGCCATTGTTCTTTCCATCAAACTCAGTGTCCTTTCCTCTTCTTTGTCCCGTTTTTGAGAGTTAAATCTTTAACCTATACTAAAGAATTCTAGGGAACCTGAAAGCCTGCTCTCTCACTCATAAACCTGGCTGCCTTGAATGGTGCAGCTGGCTAAATGCTGTACTTTGTAATTAAGTATTCAGCTCCCAGCTGCCTGCAATTTAGCAGTTCGAATCCCACCAGGCT
>JANHJO010005627.1:0-12467 GCA_032468235.1 Pseudoxyrhopus heterurus | reverse complement strand
AGAAGAGTAATAGTAATACAGATTTAGTAGTAATTTGACAGTGTTATGGAAATTAGTTGTTTAGCAGAGTGATGGCAATTGGAAAACAGTAATAACAGTAGTATTGGTAAATATGTCAATTCCTTATTAGTTTAGAAGTTTTACAAAAACTAAGACTATCTTAACAGAAAACTTGGGTGCTGGTTGCAGGTGAATCTTTGAGGATGAATCACTACTTTTGAAGCTCTCCTTCTTTGCTTCTTATTAGTTTCAGTGGAAGGGAAATTGTTGGCACCTGTGCTTAAGTTTTCTCCCTATTCTGGGGCGTAAAGTTCAGTAGAATCTGCATCTATTATTTGAAGTCCTCTTTTCCTACACTATTACAAGCACATCATCCAGGAAGCACCTATAATAGCAGAATGTCCCACCATCCAAAAGGACTTCTATTAAAACCTATTTTTTTCCATTCATAGAGGATGATATCCAGAGCATTCCGCCCTTTACAATCTTCTCTTAGGGATCTACACAACACTCTTCAATGTTCATTCATGGTTCTCTAAGACTGAATTAGTGTCTTCTGAGACAGAAATGTCTATTGATTACATAGTTTTCACTAAAATAATACCAACATTATTCGGTTCTAGTTTCATTGATTTTTCCCAAATACTGCAGTTGTGAAGCAACATCGTTCCTGTCAGCTTACTGCTTCGTGGTAGGTAATTGATGACACAGAAGAACTGTCTAATTAGTCTGCATTTTTCAAAGAATAACTGCCTGTCAAGTAGTTAGATCATCTTTCTGGAAACACATTTCCCAAAGTTGCAATTGAAATTACAGGTATGCTCATGTGAATCCTTGATAATACAAATCTATCTAAAGACTCTGTCTCAATTCTATTGTTTTATACAAAACTACATTTCTAAAGTCATTTTATATTGAAACTACAGACAATAAAATTATGGGGGGAGGAATACATTTAAATGGTTTTAGGCCTCAAGTGCAGTAGCTCATTTCGATTAACAAGGCCAACGACTTTTTCTACGGCAGATGGCAAGTGTTCCCCATTTAAGAATGAACTAAACCCCAGCTATTACAAATGCTTTTTTCCACCCTACAGATACCATTGGCACAAATACAATACAGTCAGGTTGAAGAGGAAGGCACTGAATATTAATGCTGACACCCAAGATAAAATGAAAGCTATTTTTACTGCTTCTTTTTCAGTTGTGCTGAAAGTAATAATTTATTCATTACCAGACTCTATAGGGAATTTTACTCAGTTAAACCTATTCAATCTGCAGTAAAAACAGGGAGATGGAGAAGGAAGTACCTTGGAAATCATAAAGCATGTTTCAATAAATATTAGTATATTTAGCATAGCTTTAAGTGATGATGTCTATGCTTAGGGTTTTTAATGGTTCTAAGATAGGATGGCCAGTGTGGAAGAGCTATCTTAGATGTACCATTTGCCTCATGTTCCATCTATGCTGCTGTCCCAGAAATTCAACCCAGAAAAACACAAACAAAAAGTCAATTTGCATGAATGTTCCATAGATTTTAGAAAAAACAAACAAAAAATTGCTATTCTAATGCTCTTCATAAGCAAATATATAATTATTTTCTTCAAGATGCTGCTATATGAAGTGACTATTTGTGGGATTGGTTTTTGTTTTTGTTTTCATGCCTGGAAGTTTTGTTGATTTGGGGGTAGAGTGGATGGGATGTAAAGGCTTGATCCAATAATGGATAACCAGATAAAAAGAAAGGGATGGTGCTCAGTGTAATCTTAAAAAGAGGGGAAGATAGAGATAGAGGAGACAGAGAAGGAAGAAGAAGAGAATGACTGGGAGTCAAAGGAATGTTTGATTCATTGCTGGACACCAATGAAAGAGGTGGGGCAGGACTGGAAATGGAAACTGCTTGTTCCTGTCTCACTTGCAGCTTCTGGGGATGAACATAAAAATGGAGATTGGAAATAAACATTGCATGTTTATTTGGAAAATAGAAAAAAATCATGAGGGGAAAAGAAAGCAAGTGACAGCAATGAGAAAGTGTTGATTTATTACAGGCGTGTCAAACTCACATCGTCACGGCAGCGTCACATGACGTATTGGGACTTTTTCCCCCTTTGCTAAACCGGGCTTAGGCATGGCCAGCATGTGATGCATCCGGGCTATGGGCCATGAGTTCGACAGCCGTAGTCTATTAGGTGCTGTTAGGGAGTGTCTTGATGGGAGAACCTGGAATTTCACCCTATATTAAATGAGGATTTTCCCCTTATGACTTTTTTTTCCTAAAGCCAGTCCTTAACTTATGACCATTCATTTATCAACAATTTGAAGTTGAAACAACACTGAAAAAAGTTACTTATGACCAGTCCCTACGCTTATGACTATTGCAGTACCACTACAATCAGGTGATCAAAATTCAAGCCCTTGACAATCGGCATGCACTTACAATGGTTGCAGCATCCCAGGGTCACATGATTGTCATTTGCAACTTTCCCAGGGGCTTCTGAGAAGCCATCGATGGGGGAAGCTGGATTTGCTTAATGACCACATGATCTGCTTAATGACTGTGGTAAAAAAGGTATAACATCAGGTGTGATTCACTTAATGACATTGTTTATAATGTCTATTAATTGTGGTCATAAGTTGAGAAACACATGTATAATACCTCTTCAAGAGAAAACTGAGCCAAATCAGAAATGTAAAATGCCAACTATCTCTAAAAAGTCACTCTGACACTGTCACACTTGAATTGAATTTGGATCAGAAAAAAACCTAACACTAACAATAAGAGGTGATGATTTTCCATGACTTATTCCAGTAGTCTTTTATATGAACCAATATGAACAAAGATAGAAATGAAGAACACTTACTATCCATAAAAAGCTGGTTTGATTCTGAAGGAAAAATTACTCCAATCAGAAAAAGGAGAGACCTACTTATTCAGGACCAGATATCCTGAATCCAACCATCACACTTGTTTTGAGCCTGGATTTCAAGGAAACTTAACTTTAACCTTAAAAGAAGATGTTGATTTTGCTAATAGATAAATGAAACAAATAAGCTAATCTTTCATAAGGTTATGAAGACTATTTTGTTTTATTGAGCATTTAGTCTCTGATGTATCACTTTTTTACACAATTAGTTAAATTTAGTACCTGCTTTACTCTAAATGTATTGGGATTTATTGGGTGTTTAAAAATGTTTTATTGAACAGTTGGGTGCACTATCACAAACCATTAAGATTTTATGGAGTAGAGGATATACAAATGTACAAATATATTTGGGTATGTGTATGTGTCATTTTAAATATGCATATGGCAGGATTATGCCAAACAGTACAAATTATTTTTGTGGCTATTTTAACATCTTACTATATATAATTTTAATAATCTTCATTCTATGAAATTAATTCTGAGATTAACATCTGTTATAAGTAAACTACTGCATGCACTGTTATATAAAACAAAATATAAAATCAAAGCTATTTTTGTTTTTAATCCCTCTGCCAATATTGTTTGTATTTATTTATTACATATTACAACTTAATAATTCTTATATTTGGCTATTTCCTTCAGAAAATCAACAGTCATTCCTCTAAATCATTTCTGAATAAGTTATTGAATCTAGACCCGGATCAGACTATACATCAAATTTGTATTATACTGCTTTATTTCTATTTGTTAGTTTGCTTTCTTTATTAAATTGCAAGCACACAATCATTCTGTGAAGAACAGTGATTTTAAAAAAAAACCCTTCATCTGTTACTTTTTAAGGAAAAAGATCACAGAGAAACATGTAGGCATGGGATTTAATAACCTTTCTACGAGAATTGGTTGATAGATTCCATACCTGCAAAATTATTTTTAAAAGCTGTGAGGACGTGTTAGTTTTTTCCCATTATAAATAGATAATTTCAGTCCAAAACAGCCATTGTGTGCTTATGATTAAGTTAAGTAAAACTGGAAGTAGAGAACAATCATGTGAATTGTCTATCTTAGCCCTCAGGCAGAGTGCCCTGATGAAAAAGAAGTTGCCCACTTCTTGGCCAAATAAGGTTTGGTTTTTGGTTTTCTTTTATAGTACCTTATTTATGGAATTTTACCAGAAATCTATATAATGGTTTTTTGCATGTATAACCTCTGGTGTTTCCCATTTCTCTTTCTTTCTTGCTAAGAAAACCCACTAAGAAGAGATAGATAGAATAGTAGCACAATATCACTTTTTGAGCATTGTTTGGAGCCGTCCCATCTGAAGACCCTGAGAGGCTAAATAGAGAGTGATTTTGGAGGGAAAATAATCCATGAATTTATTTACTATGGTGCTGCCCTGCCATGTGAAAGAGACAACAGCACCTAAAAATTATTCTTTCTGAACCAATCCTAAAACCAATTTCTTGACCTTTTCAAGCAACTGATTGGCTAGATTACAATGGATCCAATACATAATTGATTGTTTGTATTATACTACACCAAGTAATGCTGTCACATATAATGATTAAACAGACAAAAACAGACACTTGGCATTCCACCTTTTTTCCCCAGCATGGCACGTATAAATAATTCAGCTTGTGTATGTTTTGACATATTTACCATACTCGACTGCCAAATATAACCAAATGTAATTCATTTGTTGAGAGGGCCTTCCCAGTTCTTTACATTTTAATGTGTCCTTGAAGAAGAAAATTTCAGCATAAACTAGTTGCAGAACTTAAAGACACCTTTAAAAATCATGTTTTGTTATGCCTCACTTTGCAGATTTTGCATATAATCAAATCATAGTCCTTAATCTGGAAGAATCACCATGTAGATGTAAAAAATGGGAAGAAGGGAAAAAGTTTTGTTTCGCTATTCTTTTCCCCAAAGTGCTTTGTTTTATCAGGAATGTGTGGGTTCGCACAGAACAGAAAGTAAGGAGAAAAATAAAGATTTCCAAAGATAAAAATTAAACTATGTATCAGTATAATAAAATACTGTTATAATTATATAGAACAGGAGTATAAAACTCAAGACCCACGAGCCGGATTCAGCCTGTGGGGTGCTTAAATCTGGCCCACAGGGCTGACCTGGAAATAGTAAAGGACGGCCTGCACTCATCTAAAAGATACAGTTAATTTAGAATGTGGCAGTCCATGTCTTAACAGTTTCCCAATGCTGGGAGGATATTATCCCAAAATTGTGGATCCTGCACTGAATACCAGTTCGGTTTCAAGTATAATTTAAAGTTTTGAGGTTAACTATGAGGCCCTTTGTGGCTTGCCACCAATATAGCTACAGAAACCACCTCATCTAACTGGATTCAGCTTGGCCCTTTATATCATATATGAGGGTCTTCCTTGTTGTCGCACATTTCTAGGATATAAGGAAACTGAAGCTAGAAGGTGCTGTTTTTATGCAGTAGTTTCATCACTTCTAGAATGGGCTTTCCAATGAAATTAGATGAAGCCCCCCCCCTCCCCGATAGCTTTTAGTAAGTTTTTGAAAACCAAGCTTTTAAACCAAAGGTCTTGTGGTAATATAACCTGTAGCACTTATTATTTTCTTTCCTATTTCAGTTTTGCTTTTTGCAATTTTGTGGAAAGTAAAGATGATAACTTTGATACAGAGAAGGAAGATTTGTTACTGAAGCAACAAAAAGTGAAGCAGTGAATGCTTGAGTCAGAACCACACTAATTCACATGAATATAAAAGTTAAAGGAGGGGAAGCACAATCAGACTTACAAAATTGTACTATTTTAACCAGTCTAAATAAAAATAGAGTTTTGGCTACCCTGGAGTCAATTTCTTGGTCTGGTCTGCCTCATAGGGCTGACAAATTTGAACTCTATGTGTGTTTTAATTCTTGTTTGTTTTCACTGTGATGTAACTGCTGAGAGTTGAGAGATTACAGCATGATAAAAAATCGAATCAATCAATAACTATCATCTTAAAATGCATTTTATAAATTTTACCTGGACCATATTGGAGGCTTTGTTAGTGTCCGATGAAATTGGAACAGCTTGACCAGTTTACCTGCAGCTGTGTCCATAACATCAATTACAAGGTGAATATTTTCAGATACTTGCCTGTATTTTGTAAATCCAGCTAGAGATTTGTGAATTATAGATAGTACTATTTTCTACAACCTTCTATTTTAACACCAACATTAAGGAAAGATACTGCTCTCTAGCTTGCACATTTTATAGGCTGTTTCTCAGTCTTTAATATTATTGTCATCTTATCCTCATAGAATGATGAAATATACCGTTTAACAGGAAATTAATCAGGCTTTTCCCAATTTCATAGGTTGCAATGTCTTTGTAATGTCAAAGTCTGTGCAAGTATATTTTTGTTATTCCGAGAATTTTTTCCATTTCAGGAAATTAATAATTTGCTGCTCTGTTCCAAAAATCTCTAATCAATATAATTGAGTATAAAAATCATAAGGCTGTTGATTAATAGATTTTGTTTTGGTAAATAAATAACCATTATTAATTCAATGTATCAATTTGTATCAATTCAGATACAAAGTTCCATCATTTCTGTGGTTTTAAACAATAGGTCAATAATGTGCCAGCTTTCTCTCATGTTTGTAACATTTCTGGTTAATACATTTGAAAAAGTATTAAAAATTTTCTGGTGAATAAGATCTAATTTAAACTTTCTTGCTGATGGTGTTTCTGGCATATAACAAGAATCAGTCTGTAACCATCTATTCCAATTATATAAAAGTAGACTTTCTACTGTCATTATTACTTGTTGAAGTAATGTGATTTATATTCTGGATATACTACTAATTGAAATAAATCCTATTCATTGCCTTTGGAATCTACCCTGTCTACAGATTACTCAAAGAGATTAGGATTTACAATTTGTACAGATTCGATAAATTTCCTGGTCTTGCATCATTCTTGAAGCATATCTCTAATATGTTGAATTAAACATGTCTAAATGTATCCATGCAATTTGAGAAGATATACAGGTGGTCCCTCCTTAGTGACTACAAGTGGGATTTGCAACTTGGTTGCTAAGCAAAATGTTCATTAAGGATAAAATCTCAAGACTGACAGGTTTATGACCTCACTTCTCCTTCACTCATTAAGCAAAGTACCACAGTTGCTAAGCAAAAACAAAACTATCATTTGACTCTACTAATGATTTTAGTTCCAGATTCTAACACACACACACACATCACCAACACACTGAAGCATGAAAAATTGGTGAGGGAAGATACAAATAATTAAGCTTAATCCTTTCTCTATATCCCCCAAAGGAGATATCCAAAAAGAGAACCAAATGAAATCTTTCTCTGAGAAGATTTCTCTCACAGAGGGTGAGGGAGAAGTCTACAAAACCATAAGAAAGGGTGTGACGTTGATGAGATGGGGTGCTCTTATGTGTAAAAACATAGTAAGCTAAAGTATACTTAAAAGGAATTGCTCCATTACAAAACCAGGACAAAAATCTCACTCCAACCTACATGTCCCTCTTGAAAATAGGAACTCTGGAAACTGATATACTGTAGGCTGCTAGCATGAAATGGTATATATCTCTGTGAAAAGCTTTTCTGCCATGATCCCTGCTATCCATATCGTACTTGGCACCCTGCCTGGTGCTGCATTTACAATGTTTTATTTGCAGAAACTTTTACCTGGCCAGCCTTTGTGACATCTTTAGAAATGTATGTTAAGTTGACCATCTGTATTAATTCTGCTTGTCACAAACAAAAATGTATGCATGCAAATTACAATTACATGACTGGGACACTGGGACAATCACAAATGTTCAGTGGTTGTGAAGCTCCCAAATGGTAATCACATAACCATAGGGCGCTATAATGACCATAACTATGAAAATTGGTCACCAAGTTGTTTTCTTCAACTATCATTACTTCAAACAGTCACTGCACAAAGCAGTCAGTAAGCAAGATCTACCTATAGTGCAGTGGTTAAAATTCTCATGAAAGATGAGCTGTTATATGAAGTTAATAAATAAAATATAAATCAATCAATCAATCTTTGTGGTAAGATTGATGTATTAAAATGAATATTATATCAAGATTCATGTATATATTAAGATAGATTTCAGCGTTAACTTCTTTTAGACACCACAAATTAATTTTTCCATTAACTGAAGTCCCTAGAATCTATCTGGTTAAACTGGAGTTACCTTACAAGAATAGCAGCTTTAACTAACAGTATCATACAGGTACTCCTCAACTTACAACAGTTTGTCTACTGACTTTCCTATTTGAATATAATTCTGCCTTGAATTCTGTAAATTCTGCTCTTTGGTTAGTAATCAATTTAGAGAGCAAACACTGAAATTGTTCTTCTATAATTATAGTTTTCTCTGAGACTCATGCTGCTGAATCTGGCTGCCCATGCCAGATTTCTTTTTAATTTCAATTTCATTATGTCTTTAGAATTCTCAAAAGTCCCCTGTTTTCTGATTTACATTGCAAACTTTTAGGTAAAATGCTTTCCTTTCCACAAAGAAATAGACAGACCAATCCATTGTTCCTACACATTTGACCCTGCCTTCAACTTGTGATATCCATTCTGAATGCAGAGAATACAGAGGAAAATCTGCTACTCAGCAGAAGAAGAAGAAATGAGATGAGTGTGCAAATTTACATTCTATGTTAGTAGAGGAAAGCAAGCAACTGGAATTTCCAGCTGTTTATGATAAGCTGCCAGCAGTTAACAGACAGTTGCATGACATCAGGGGTTATTCCTCGTGTGTGATAGACTTCAGCATCTTTTTCTCCCTTACGTTTTCTTCCCTTTCTCTATTTTTTTCCAAATCTTCTTCAAGTCTCTCTGTCTCTCTTTCCCCCACCCCCTCTTCTCTCAACAACCACCTCACAACTGTTCCCATTCTCTGGTATCTTCTCAAAAAGATTTTGTAGTAACTGCTGATTTTTTGCTTGGTATTCTTCCTCAACAAATTATCTTATTGAAACATATATGATTATATCTCAGCGTCATCTCAAAAAGATAAGCATTATTGGACCTGGTTAGTTATTGAATGGCAGACTACCAAAACATTTTGCTTTGAAAGAAAGTTATTTTAGTTTTAGCAGATGGCAGCACTTGGCAGATCCTTTTAGGGTTGAGAAATTGAAATATGTTTGGGTTGGTTTATGGTGACATGGAAGATCATTATGGAATACCAGGCCATCTATTAGATTGGGAAGCTTTAAAAACACATTGGAAGAAAGCAGTAGCAAATTACCACTTCTGTATTGTTTCCAAGAACATGGACTCTAAGTGAAATCAGCAGGTCAAAGTCCAACTCCAAGAGGTTGGCCTACAAGATAACTCTCATTACCATTCCACACAGAACATCTACAAGAACACTTTTCTTTTGACTCATAATAGACCCAGTCACTTTTTCCCCTTCTTCTGGTTGAATATGGTTAATTTAGATGAACTTTACCATGGAGGCAGCAACCTCACTTCCGGCAAAATAAATACAGTCCATATCTCACACCAGGAATTAATTAAAAGTAGTACACATTTGACTGGATTTCTCTAGGCATTCGGATTCCTGCAGCATTTGTTCTCCAAATATGTCTGCAGATGAATTTTCTATTACCACAAAGACATAATGAATGCTTGTTCTCTCTCAGTTACCAATTGTATCATTTGAATAATAAACAACAGCCTTCTTTCACATATTCAGGAAATCTACGCATCTTGCAATAGGATTAAAAATAATTAGTATGACTACAAAAGGTATTTTTTTATGGTTGTGGTGGATCAGAATAAGAACTCAGATCAATTCAATTAGATTTTTACTTATATGAAAGTGCAAATACACATAAACTGCATACTGTATATAATTATATGTTATTTGCTGTTCCCCTCATGTAATATTTTTAAGATTGAGATTTTTATTATTCTTTATCTACTCATTGATTTCAGAATTCACACCTTGAGATAAGGGAGACATTTCCTTATTTCTCTTCCTTTCTCAGTAAAGTGCAGGGACTATTTGTTAGAATAACAATTAAAGCCTGATCATGTCATATGCCAAAGCTGCTATGTTTCTTTTATAGAAACATTATTTTCATACTATGAAGCCTATCCATGTCAGCCTTTATGCTTATCTTGTTTCCTTATCAATGATAAAGCAATTCTATATTTGAGAACTTCTGCAGAGTAGACATATGTCCAAACTGTCTGATCAGCATTGCCCTTGGCCTGTTCAGGTGCAAAGAATCAATAATTTATTGTAACTTGCCAGTGTTAGGTTAATAAGCAATTGTTTGGATCCTCTCCAGTAACTGGCATTTCTTCAACAGTTATTTTGCCATGACAAGACTTAGTGAATGTAAGTTGAGAATATATTGCAACAAAGCTTTTCAGCCTTTTTCCCCAGATAAACCTAGTGTTAGAAATGTTATTTCTTCCATCTTGGATCTCTGTCCATGGTAAGGATAATCACTGTAGCTAGCAGCAGTACAAACAATGACATAAGTTTATTGAATCCCAGTTTTAATACAACTGTGCCCTTAAATACATTTCACATAATCAATCAAGGCACAAATTACCGACCAACATTTTTCTCAAGTAATGTGAACACAGATTAGTAATCAGTTAATTTAAAAAATGTGTCTGGTAGCTCCTTAATTCTTGAAGGATTCCCCAGTATGGAAAAATACAATAACCAAAGAAGGGCCACACAAAAATCAGGAAATAAAATGCCAACCTATAGAATAGAGATTTTTTTGTCTCCTTCACTTAAGATCGAAAATTTCAGTGGAATGTATGCAGATGATACGGCTCTTATTTTCTGTCCTGAGACTAGCCTTAGAAGATTATTGGCCAGACTAACTGATTATTGTGAAAAGAAAAAACTGACAATTTCAGGATGACTAGGTATTTTTGATCATGAAATTTTATGTCCTGATTCTTGATAATTTTATCCTTTGATCATAGTTTGAATCTTCTCCTGATTTTGCACAGCATTGTTTTAGTGCATCGCAACATGCTGTTGTTTTTCTATGAACCTGTGCATTCTGCATATAGTTTCATATAGTTCATTAAATTCATTATCCATCATGATTACCTGAAGATTACCCATTTGCTGGGTAAACCTGAAAATTTGTTATATTTCTATTAAAACATGGATTTTCTCTAGTCAGGTAGCCCTTGATGTCTATATATCAAAACTACAATTCCAGCATAGACAATGGGGCAATGGTAAAAAATGGCAATTGTCCAGCACATCTACATTTTAGGATTTGATTGAACATTTTAGCAATCTACTGAATTTTAAACATAATAATATAATTACTATGTAATTATTAGTAATACAATGCAATTTGTCATTTGGAATTACTCATGACTTCTTCATTTGAGTTATATTTTAAACCATTCCCTTTATATCATTTCCATTAAGAAAGTTGCTGTGTTTAAGCCTAAGGACAAATACGTTTATTAGTATCTAATCAACCCTGAAAACTATAATGTTATTAAGAAATTCTCAGTATAAGATCTCTGGCAAGAAGCTTGAGTTTATGAGGTTGTAAATATTTTATCAACACAGAAGTAAATTCCAATTTACCACAATGAACAAACTCTTGAATTAGTTTTCAAAGGATTGTAGGCTGAAAATTGAAGTTAAAGTAAAATTTTATCTAAATATTTTAGTAGTTCCTGTTTGGTTGCTCTTTAAAGCCAAATTAGCCTTTCTTGGTTTATTGGTTTAAAGCCTCATCACAAAGCAATCACACAAAGGTGCATAGCTAGAGGCATAAGAAAATAGTATTAAAATATTTTCAAGTAATTAATAATGTAAGAGCATGATACAGAAGTGAAAACTTCATAGTATTTCTTTCCAACCAATAATGTACATATTGCAATTCCTTAACAGTCCCCAGACCAACATATTACAACTGTTGTTATATTCCAGGCCATCTGTGAAAGTGCTAACAACCCCTGCATATTTCCCATGAATTAATAATAGTTCATTAACAGTTTAATCCAATACATTTCTAGTCAAGAGTAAATTCCAATGAGTTCAGATTTATCCCTGTTAATAAGTATAGCAGAATAGATAATGTAAGGCACTGCAGATGTTACTTAATATCAACATTCAGCATCCCTTTGAAGCATACTCAGGATTGAAGAACACCGAGAGGTGAAGTTCAGCATTTAGAATCCACAAATTCCTTTCCTCTACTGTATCGATTTTGAAACTAAAAGTCCAGTATTACCAATATCAGTTTTTGAACCAATATGATTTGTAACTATTGAGTATCTGTGAATAATATAGCGTGTGCACTCCCATTAGCAATAACTTTGGTGGAACACTAGAAAAACAGCTGAAAAAAATACACTGAATCAACACCGTGGTTATCATGGCAGCCATAAAATCCTGAATTGTTCCATCTTTATCAATGATCTTGATAAATCTGCCAGAATAACAATAGTGGGTGTCCCCAGCTCCAAACTTGAGATTATTTAAATCATCACATGTTAGAATTCGCATA
>JANHJO010005624.1:77383-90280 GCA_032468235.1 Pseudoxyrhopus heterurus | reverse complement strand
CTCGAGTATAAGCCGAGGGCAGTTTTTTCAGCCCGTTTTGAGGGCTGAAAAACTCGGTTTATACTCGAGTATATACAGTACTCTTATTTCCCAGGTTTTTAAAAATAAAATCCTTTATTTTCACTTTGCTTTAGCATATCTATTAGCCATATACTCAAAACCTATTTGACTTGCAATCACAGGCTAAAATGGAAATGTTCATCTATCTGTTTAAAAACAAATTTGGGCAATTTGGAGAAAGGCCTTTGGGAAGAATGTACAGGGGAGGCTGATTCTGGTGGGGAGAGATGGTCCTGCATGTACCCTGGTTTTGTGGCACTTTTGTTTTAAATATTAAAACCCACACCTTGAGTTGGTCCCAGGAGCTTTGAAAAAACCAGGGTAATTATCTCAATTTTAGTGTCCTACTGCTGGTGAGCAGTCAGTCTGCTGCATTTTGAACCACTTGCAAATGATAGATGGGAAAAAATAATAATAAAAAAATTAAAATCAGATGCAAGTAATTTAAAACCCATGAAAAATTTGAAGAATATAAGGATCAAGACAGCCTAATTAAAAAGTTATCGGCTTGACACTAGAAAAATTGAAGTTTAGGAATCATAAAGCAACAAATAACAGCAATAGCTGTGAACATGGAATGCTACAAGGCATGAATCATCCAATTCAAGTAAAATTATTCAATTAGACCAGAGGTGAGGCTACCAAAGTATAAATGGCAATGATAATTCTGAAAATGGAAAACCAGATAAAAAGAAAACAATCCCAACTTTTGGAAAGATCTATGAGAAACTCAAAAAGAGTATAATAAAAATGCTAGAGGGACAAGAGAATTTGAAGATGAATTTAGAGTCACATTGTGATAGACATAAATTTAATACATAAAAATAAATATAGTAAAAATCAAATGGAAGACCTAACAACAACAGAAATGGTTAAAATGGGAATGAAAAGACTTAAAAATTGGACATTTTCCGGAAGTAATCGCATGGCTTTTGGTTCAAATATCTAATTAGCTTACATCCCAATTATTGCTAAACAGCTTAATGATGTATTTCATAAAGGGAACATGAACAACTGGTTAATAAAAACTAATCTGATTCAAAAAGACCCAGCAAAAGGGACAGCATCAAGAAACTATACGCTGATAACATACTTGCCTACAGTGTTGAAATTATTCATCGGCATAATAGTAGACAATATTCAAGGTAATTGATAGGAAAATTCCTTCTACGTAGAACAGGAGGAAATAAAAGGAAAAGCAGAGGTACAAAAAAATCAATTTCTGATTGATAAAACGGTTCTGGAGAATTGCAAAAGCTGAAAAACCAATTTACATATGGTCTGGATTGATTATAAAAAGGCATTTGATTCATTGCCACAAAGTTGGATCATCAAAAGTTTGGAAACAATTTGTGTCAGTAAAAACTTTAGAATGTTTATAGAAAAAATAATGAAGCAGTGGAAAATAGAATTAGTGGTTGGCAATGAAAAATATGGGCTTGTCAGCAGAGGCATCTTCCACGGTGACTCATTATCACCCTTATTATTTGTCATTGCCATGATCCTACTTTTAGTGATTTTGAAGAAAACAAATCTTGGCTATCAAATAACAAGAAACGCTAATAAAATCTCACATTTGCTTTATATGGATGTTCTGAAGCTTTTAAAATCAGAAATCAAAATCCAGTCACTGACAAACATGGTAAGAATTTTTAGCATAGAAATAGCAATGAAATTTAGCCTAGAGAAATGTGCTACGATAAATAAAGCAGACTAAAATCACAAACGGTAATGGAATTGAAATGCCAAAATTGCCAAACCATCGGGGGCCATCAGGATGAGGTCTAAAAGTATCTGAGCATTTTACAGTTGGATAATATCAAGGATGGACATGTTAAAACTATGATTAGTAAAGAATACATCCAAAGACTGAGAAAATTGCTAATGACAAAATTGAGTGGTGGGAATATTATCAAAGTTATTAATACATGGGCCAAACCTAATAATGCTGGAATTATGAACTGGACACAAGCTGAACTGGACAGTTTAGACTGAAAAATTAAAAAAACCCTGATAATTATTCGTTATACATTACATCCCAATAGTGCAGAAATGGAGGCAGAGATTTACTTCAGGTCAAACAGTTGAAGAAGAAAAACATACATTGGCTGATTATGTAAAAGATAGTCAAGCCAAGTATTGATACAATTAAAAACTGGAACTTACTGAATGTACAGGAAACAAAACATAATTATCAAACTGATGTAATATAAACCAAGCAAAATGCTGGCAAGGAAAACATTGCATGATCAATTTCTACAAAAGATTTTGGGGAAAAGATTTTGGGGAAAATAGATAAAGATAAAACCTGGCAATAGCTTACAACTGGAACATTAAAAATAAATAATTAAAAATAATACAAGCTGATGCTTGATTTTAACTCTGCAAGAGGAAGCTGTTTGAATTAATGCAATCTGGGCCAGAATTGAAAAATTGTCATAGTTTTAAGTGCAAAAAAGAAACAGAAGAAACAGTAGATCGGGAAAGGTTAGAAGATCACACAAGTTGATTATGAAAGGCATAACTTTATTTATTAATTAAAGTGTTATGCTGCCCGTACTCCCTATAAGGTCTCTAGGCATATTTGCCAAAATGATTCAATGGAACATCCGTAAAAATTACCATGTGAAGATTTGATGGGAAGACAGAGTTGAAAAAAATAATTAAAAATGAGCAGAGTAAAATATTGTGGGATTTCTAAATGGGAAATCCCAATGGGAAATCACACCCATGGCAGCAAAAGAGGCATGCTGTGGACCTCATCAATCAAGGAATTCTGGTTGCCAGGATCCAGGAGAAGAGTCTTTTTCACTGTGGCTCCCAACCTCTAGAACATTGGGCCTCCTGAAGTGAGATCCATTCTCTACGGCCCTTAAAACCTGGCTTTGCCAATTTGCCTATGGCCCTAATGGAGGCATGTCATCCTGGAGGTGATTAATGGACTGAGGGAAGATTCTACCTCCACCTCATTTCTACCTTGATCCTTTCCTTGCCATCTTTGTTAATTTTAATGTTTAGGGTCTTAATATTTTAATGTTTTACCTTGTTTTTACTATGTTGTAAACTACATAGGCAAGATGGGTGGCATATAAATTTAATAAATAAATAAATACAAAGTGATAAAGTCATAATAACCTGATGTAACTATGACTGAAAAGAAGAAAGTGTGGATAATTGATATGGCAATTCCAGAAGTTAGAATAGAAGACAAAGAATTGGAGAAGATCACAAAATATCAACATCCAAAAATCAAAGTTGAAAGATTATGGCATATATTGGCCACTGTGGCCCCAGTTGTTGTTGACAGACTGGGTGCCATACCAAAAAAAACTTCAACAGCACTTCAAAAAATAGACACATTGTGCAATTACAAAAGGTCACACTGCTTGGATTCACACACACATTATGCCTATACAATGCTAGGTTTGAGGGAACAACTTGATGGTATGAAGGCCAATATCAGTTAAAGAACTGGCAGCTGAACATTGTTTTGAACGGATTATAATTCTGCTTATTTGGGAAGAACTCAATTAGTGGATAAAAATGCCAAACCCAGCCTAACATCTGGCTGATTATGCAACCAACCATAATATTAATGATTTAACTTATTATGCATTATGACATCCTGGATACTGGGGAAGAACTCAATGTGTAGGAAGGCCAACACCAGCTGAAGAACTGGTAGTTGTGATTTCACATTTTTATGTCTATAATAATAGTAATAATAATAAACTAGCAACAATGGTGTATTGGAACATCAAGAGATACCACTGGCCTACACGCAAGAACTGGTGGGACTATAAAGTAGATAAAGTAATAGAAAATGAAGAAGCTAACGTTCTCTAGGACTTCAGAATTCAACAGACAAGTATCTGCCACACAATAATCAGCCTTAATTATGGTCAAAGAAGAAAGACAAAAATGTCTGGATAGTAGAGATTCCAATACCTGGAAACAGTGGAATAGAAGAGGAAAAACTGGAGAAAATCACAAAATATGAAGACTTGCAATGGAGGTAGACCAACCACAGCAAAAGAAAGGTCAGATGGCATCAATGGTAATATGTACCAAACCATCTGAAGCACTACTTGAACACCATCAGCACTGATAAAGTCACATCAATCAATTGCAAAAAACAGTTTTATTTGGAACACCTTACATCCCATGATAAAATATTTAACACGTCAACATCTGCCTATCCTAGGTCCTTGTGAAAAACTCAGTAGGCAGATAAAAATGCCAAATCCAGTCTAAACATCTGCCGGACTCTGTGACCAAACATCATCACCACCATCATCATCAATCTTGGTGAGATTTAATTGAATTTGTTTTGACCCATCCAGCTTATAAAACCTTCTTACCATTAAGTGCTCATGCTACCACTGTATAATAAAAATGTTCCTTTTCATTTGAATCTTGCATATTTTGGCTGGTTTGCTTTCTATTTTCTTATGTTTCTCAGTCTTGAATGGAAAGCAGCCAACCTTTTCTGCTCCATCTGTATTACATACTATGCAGATGATTGAAAAGATTAAAGATGAACATTTTAAAAAAAAAAATAAAAGCTTTAGGAGCAAAGAAAGTTCTTCCCAGTTTAAATGTTGTAGTTCTTTTATTGATATCAATTGTATGGGGCATGAGGGACACATGATGACACAAATTGCTAATAGGATGTATCAGAATTAATTCCTGCTTGGTCTCATTCCTACTCCTTCTTTAAAATTCTTGCCAGTTGAAGTACAAGATATTTTATCTTCGACTTGATGTTACAAGCTTTTTATTTTACAAGAAATAAAATTGGAAAATTGGGGAAATTAGAAGTACAGCACTAGTAATAAAATATGTATAATAAAACGCTAAATGCAAGAAAGGCAGGAAAAAACAGTAGGGCTGTGTCTCTTTTGTCCAAACAATAAAGTTATGGTCTGAATTTTGTAGCTGAGAAATTCAAGTGACTTGTCCTGTTGGCTTTAATTGTCCTACTAGGAAATTGGGGAAGAGTTTCTATACAATTGGGACCAATAACTTGATTGTTAAGGAAAATGGTCGCTAAGCCAGTTTGGTCTAGTGGTTAAGGCACCAGGCTACAGACCAGGAGACTATGAGTTCTAGTCCCACCTTAGGTATGAAACCTTGTGTCAGTCCCTTTCTCTCAGCCCAACTCACCATACAGGATTGTTGTTATAGGGAAAATAGGAGGAGGAAGGACTATTATGTATGTTCGTTGCCTTTAGTTATTTAGAAAAATAATAAAGGTGGAATAAAAAATCAAGAAAGAAAAGACAGAAAAGAAAGAAAAAGAATTCTACTTACAATCTTATTTCACCTTTCCTCTGCTTTATAGACCTACGAAAATCATAAATGTGAGAATTGGCTACAAAGTTACTTTTTCATCATTGTAATTGTGAACATTGCTAAAGAAGACAATTGCTATATGAGGACTACTTGAACTTATATATAGTTGTGGTAATCTACACATATACTGGATTGGAAGTTTGCCTTTTCCCAACGTTTTAAGAGCTCTAGCTAACAAAACCTGACAAACCTCTTTTTTTCCTCATGGACACTTATTTTAAAGTAAAAAAAATAAAAAATAAGGAAAGAAAGATTTCTTCTCTTACTCTGAGAATCCTTACACCTGAGGATGAGTGTTCTGTTTAGCTAGCTTCCCTAATGATTTTTTTTTCCTAGCTGAATCATTTTTATCTGTCAGATAGGATTTCCCAAAGGAAATTCATCAATTTCTTGGGAGCTTCAACCAATCCAAAACCCCTCATAAATACTTGATTTGTGGATCCTGTTTGCAATACTCACAATATACCTTTCTTGTTAAAGCTTTTGTAATTAAAACACCATATTTTCTGGAACCAAATAAGGTTGGTAACTCGCTAGGCTGATTCACAGATTTGCAGAGGATTGTACTTGCAGGTTACATTTCTTCATGTGGAAGCTAAGAATCATTGTAATGGTTGCTCTTAACAGTCTACATCCTATTTCATGTTATAATGGACTGTAATGACAAAACGGCATAAGTTTGCCCTAAACTAATAATTGATTCCTTGAAATGTGATAGATAAATAGAATATGAATACCAATAAAGGAAAATATTTGTAGGTCAGGGTTGAAATGAAGAGTCCTACTAGCACTGCTGATGTTACCTACTTTGGGTAATGAAACATTTTCAAGAAAACAAGCAAGCTCAGAGAGCACTAAGGACCCCTCAGGAATACGAATGTAATGCAAAGAGTATTCTACTTACGGTAATTTCACTAGATTGTATTTTAAGTCCCATCAGGGCTTCTAAACTAGAATTACATTTCTCAGAAGATAAGGAATGTAATTGTGTAGTTCTAAGTTTATTTGAAGCCAGGTACCCCAATCCCCATCCCCCACATTTTTGGTGTTTATTGTAATAGCAGTAATCATGATGAACTCACTGGGCATTAATAAGGCTGTCATATCTGCTTGTATAAGAAAGTTCTTTATAGTTAATCATTAATTAACTGGGCTATTATATTAAAGTATTACCAGACTTGGTATGTAGAAATGGTTTACGTTATAATTTCCTAACACTGAAACCATGTAAGATCTTTTCAACATGGTTTCACCATGAGAAAAATGGCAACTTCAAAAAAGCAATAGATTTATGGTCAATCTGCAAGTGTGGCAAACATCACAGCCACTTATAGTTCTAAGATACACAAATACAATGTCATGTCAGCAGGAGTAGGTAGGAGTGTATGTTTCAAAGGAATGTGAAAAAATATAAATAGGAAATTTTAGAATAATTAATCTGAAAGGAAATTACTTAACACCTGTCACCCCAATCTCAGACTGATAAATGTCTGGGAATTATAAGTGTAAGTGTCTTTTAATTTGTCCCAGCTTGGATGAAAACTAGAACAATACGGGCTTATCTCTTCCTTTTCTCTCTCTCTCTCTCACACACATATCCACATTCCTGATTGTGATATCCTTTAGAATTTAACTAAAGCCTTTCGGGTTCTTTGTAGTTTCTGTCTTCTCCTTGCATCTCTGCTGATGACATGCAAATTACATGACCTTTCTTTGAATCAACTCAGAGAAAATAAATCAACCATTTTCATGAACTTTTTATTTGGCTCATTTCTATGATTAAAAAAATAGTTTATCTTCCTGAGCGAAATCTGAACTAATATTGCTAGGAACATTTTTGCTACAGTATTGATCTTCAATTGATTTATACAAGCAAATGAACATTTTGAATAAAGGTTTATTAGAAAACATTGTTTCAAAGTTGTATTTATGACAATCTGCACCCACAAAGTGGGTTGGATAATTTGAAAGATGTAGCTTTGGGGAGGGTTTGTGTTTATATGAACATTTAGCTGGTTTTGAATATTGCTCCATATAGAATCAGAAGTTTAGTGTATATCTGAAATACGTAAAATCAGGAACATAAAATAAGAAAGAAAATGCTAGTATGTTTGTCATTAAATCTTCCCATGGCAATTTTTGACTCCATCTATAACAAACGATATAACATTTTCCTTGCATGGATGTGAGCCAGAAAAAACAGTCTCTTACTAGTGATATGGAAGGGATAACCAGCAGATCTCTCATGTGTTTTCCATCTTGATGGATGAGATTTCGCCTGATGGCCTCCTCTTCATCACAGCAATGGCGTCAGTGGTCAGCTTAATCAGAATATTTACAGCCTGATGAGGCTACCTATCCAGGATGACATTTTAGGCACTTGTAGGCACAGCTCTACAGCATTACTGTGCTACAAGTTGAAGTCCTCATAATTATCTGAACAAAATGAAAAGATATAAGATTTTATTTTTTTAATCTAATATGTATAGGTTTTTAATAGAGATTATGTTAAAGATTCAATAGAAATTTGTCTTTAAAAAGCTTTGGCATTTTTAGCCAGACTTTATAGATTTTCTACTAATCAGTGCTGATCTGATTCCCCACCCCCACCCCCAGGTCACTTTTTACTATACCAACAAATGCTGAAAATCAAAAGGATACAGGTAATCCTCAAGTTACGACCACAATTGAGCCCAAAATTTATGTTGCTAAGTGAAACATTTATTAAGTGAATTTGCTCCATTTTACGACTTTTCCTGCCACAGCTATTAAGCAAATCACTGTGTTTGTTAAGTAAGTTAATAACATGGTTGTTAAGTGAATCTGGATTCCCCACGAGGAAGCTGCAACGGTTGTAAGTGTGAAAAATGGTCATCAGTCACTTTTTTCAGTGCTGTTGTAACTTTGAACAGTCACTAAATGAACTGTTGTAAGTCAAGGATTACCTTATTGCCTAACACACCAAGTTTATAGCATCAGTTCACATGGATTCTTCAATGATTCTGGAAACAAAAAGAGCTTTCCTATCAAGCTTTGAGTTTGGTGTGTGTGTGTGTATATGTATATATGTATATACAGTATATACACACACAGACTGTATATATTTGAAGGAATTTAAAATGCAGCTTGTAAGAAAACTATAATTCCAAATTTTGGATATCCATTGAATTTCATCCCCTTTCCATCTAATATAAAAAATATTACTCCCAGAAAGTTTTGCTTCCCTGTTCTCATTTCCTAAACTGACATGTAAAGGAAAATGGAAAAATAACATCAGAAACAATAGCTTTGTGAGAAATGAAAGTCGTTCTCACAACACAACCCTCATGTACATATATGTATGATACAGAATCGAAATGTAATGGAAGAAGTCTAGTCTCCCTCCCTAAATGTTTAAGTAACAGAGTGGCAACACATGGTTGGAGTATGAAATAGTAAAATAGATAGTGATCTGCCTTCAGGGTTTATTTTTTTCGTAGTAGACATTTTCCTTGACAAATGGAAATGTCCAGAAGGAGTATTTCACCTTCACCTTGAACTCATGTTTTACTTTCAACTCTTTCCCAGTTAGTAATCAGATGAAACTGTAAAGTTCCAGAGCAAGATAATTCACCTTGCATGGATGCAGCAAGTCCTTTTTTAAAAAACAACAACAACAAGAATTGTGTTCTATGCCCCATTCTAATATTTCTCATCTGGAAATGGATCTATTTCAGTTTGCTTGAAAAAAGTGAAAGGTTTTTTCCTGGGTTTTTTTTGGGGGGGGGGGAGCATTGTGCTTCAAATTGATAAGTGCCATTGCAACATGTTAAAAATATATTGTATTTTCCCCAAATCAAGAAATCCTATTTAGCATTTATAGAGTAGCGTATCGCTAATAAGATATTGAATTCTGATTTGTGCTTAGAGTCGAACGGCATTTTAATTGGTGACTTGTAAATTTCCAAGCTTATTTCTGGATTGAGAGCGAAACAGGATGAAGAAGGTTAGAAACAATATGAGAAACATTTGCAGAACAGAATCAGCAGACAAAACAGGTTCGAGCTAGCCAAATCATCCCTGCAACCATATCTGCCTGTTCTTCATTAGAAGGTAGTTGTGGATTTGGATATCCTTTCCGTTCTTAAATGGATACATAGACTATGCAGAGGATGTGATTCTGAGTTGTTTAAGTTGGAAGGAAATCCTACTAAAATGAATAAGATAGGCCTCCAAAAGGTATGTATTTAAGCACTGCACTTTCTATTTTGCCACAGTTCCGTTCATATTATAATACTTGCATTCAGATGGTAGATAGGGATGAAGCCTATAGAAGTGTGCAATTAAGTGTGACATCTACTTTTGTCACATGTTTATGGTATTTCCATTCCTTTAGTACACTTACTTTATGCTGCCTGTATTTCTGACAGATAGTACCTATGTGACTTATCTCTTGTTCCCTCTTCCATGCTTCTGAGCGTCTTTGTTTTCCAGGTTCACATTCCCATGTTCCATTCGCATCTTTTTGAGTTTTTTGCAACCTCATCTCATAGAGCTGCTGAAAGAAGTATAGTCTGATCTTTAAATTAAGCCACTCATATGCAGTTTCGGTAGACAAGCGTTCAATTCCTTATCTGCATCCTCTCTTATAGCAATAGCACTTAGACTTATATACCACTTTACAGCCCTCTCTAAGTGGTTTACAGAGTCAGCCTATTGCCCCCAACAATCTGGGTCCTAATTTTACTCACTTTGGAAGGATAGAAGGCTGACTCAACCTTGACTCAACCTTATGTTCATTACTTGCCAATCCTCCATAGGTACAGTGGACCTATCACAGCTCTTACTTGCCTGTTTCTCTTGCCCAAGGCTCCAGCATTTTTGCCACTCTTTCTGTGGTAATTAGAGGTAGCCCTTGACTTTAGTCATTAGCCGAAGTTACAATGGCTCTGAAAAAAGCAACCTAGGTCTGTTTTTCACATTTACAACCATTGTAGCATTCCCATGGTCACATGATCAAAATTCAGACATTTGGCAACTGGCATGTATATTTATGACGGTTGCAGTGTCCTGGGATCACGCGATGCCCTTTTACAACCTTCTGACAAGCCAAGTCAACGGGGTAGCCAGGTTTGCTTAACAAACATGTTGCTAATTCAACAACTGCAGTGATTCACTTAACAACTGAGGCAAGAAAGGTTGTAAAATGAAGCAAAATTCACTCAACAAAACGTCTCACTTAGCAACAAAAAAATTGGGTTCAATTGTAATCGTACCTCAAGGATTATCTGTAGTACACCTAGAAGTGATGTCCTCCACCCTATATGGTAGTCTCAGTGAGATGGAGCAATCACTAGGATTTATAGATTCAGAAGGGCAGATCTAAGTCTCATCCATCTCATCTTCTTGCTCCAGTCCCAGGATGATCCATTTCCTGATCGTCAAGGACTTTCCTCATATATCAGAGTCTCCATCATGTTTTCCTGATCTATGGCTAAGGCAGACTGAAGCCAGGTCAAGGTGATTTAGCAGAAAAGAGAAGTTGTTTTCTGATGAAAAATGGAAGAGCCCCTCTTACTCGAATGTTGTAATTTATGTAGAAGGAGAGTTTTTCAAGGTTCAGAGACCTGCTCAGTTCTGACTGGCATGTTGACCCTCTTTTCTGGCTGAAGAAGTTTAGGTCTGCCTTGTACTGTGGATGCCGTAGGTTTATCAGGAAAAATCTTGATCTCCAACATGATATTTTCCTTGGGAAGAAAAAGAAGGAAACTATGTCAGCAGCATAAAGTAAGTGTACTAAAGGAATGGAAATGGTGACAGATGAAGACTGAACCTTCCCTTCTTTTTATACCCAAGCGTATTGAAGAAAATACCGGTGGCTGCTTTGCAGGGAGCCTGAACGCAATCACAACAAGATGCTGAAACGTAATATTTGGCTCTCGGGGAAGTATGTCCATGCAGTTCAATTGTTCTGCAATCTACAATTGTGGATGACAATCAAGTGAATGGCTAGGGGGTGTGAAAGACAAACATGGGGAGGTAGCTCACCCTTCTGCCATCCCACTCTGTTCCACAGATGGTTTTACTCCAAAAGTAGACAAAAATCAATTCCATGGGAAATATCCTCCTTGCTGTGTTTAACCAAGCCACTAAGCTACAGGAGAAAGAAGTTCCAACCTCCATCTCCCCATTAAATTGTTAATGGGAAGTGAATGTGGAATCTACAGTAAGTGAGTCTAATCTCTGCAAAAGGACTCAATGAGCCTTTGGTTGAGCTGCCTGCTATAATCTGTAGTCCATCCTTCCTTGCTCTCTGGCTCTCTGCCACCCCCTTTCAGGTTTACATAGCAGTAGCATCAGGGGTGGGCTGCTACAGGTTCACATGGGTTCGGCCGATCCTCTAGTAAGGGTCTGCCCAGTTCAGCGAACCCCTAAAACCCACCCTTGGCTGGCTCCGACCACCCCTCCCTTCCCATCCCACCTCTCCCCTCCCAGGAGTCTCCACGTGGATCACAGGTATGTACAGGGCCCACATGGAGCCCAGGGGGGCATTTTTCACCCTCCCAGAGGTCCGAGGAAAGCCTCCGGAGCCTGGGGAGGGTGAAAACGCCCCCTGCCATGGTGCAGGAGGCCAACTAGGCCATTCCCACCATGCCCATGCCCATCCAGCAACCGGGCAGAGAACCCGTCGCTAAAATTTTTGGAGCCCACCCCTGAGTACGAAAAAGGGCCACATTTTCCAGAGAAGTGACCCCTTTTTCTCGAAGGTGGATTTCTGGAATAAGAGGAAGTCAAGTGTTCAAATTCACTTCTCTGCCTCCTGGTCAGGCTTACATAGAAGTGGTGATGGACAGGAACCTTTGGGACCATCTGCTGTATCATACATCCAAAAACAACAACAACAACCAATCAGAAAAAAAAACTTTTTCAGAGAGAAGGGAACCAGACACAGCTCCCCAATACAGAGTTCCCAGAGATTAATGTGTTTCCTTTCTATTTGGGCAGCAATTTTATTCTGGAGTTGCAGAGGCATATATCTAAAGCATTATGAGGATTGGGAGTTTGGAGTGCATCCTATTTTCTTCCCATCTCAATAAAGTAGATCTCAAGGATGGCAGGGAGGGGTGTCACACAGAGAAGGGTATGTGTATGAACTTTCAGAATGAAACTTCAAAAAGAACATTTATGGACTAAAGCAGGTGGCCAAGACCTGGAATAAGGACCGTTAAGTATTTACAGCAGTATTTTTTCCCCAAGAAGTAAAGCAGATCTATGCCTATGCAACAAAGTAATGGATTGAAAAATAGTTTATATACCTTGATAGTCACAGAACATGTGTTGATATGTAATGGGCAAGGAGATAAAGGAGACAAGATCTCCAAGAAACTCAGTGAGTGCTTTGAGATTAAAGTCCACAATCACAGCTTATAGCAATAGCAATAGCACTGTATTTTTATATACCGCCTATCAGGGCTTGCAACCCTCTCTAAGCGGTTTACAATG
>JANHJO010005624.1:43880-58837 GCA_032468235.1 Pseudoxyrhopus heterurus | reverse complement strand
GACTTGACTGCAGCTTTTGTCTTTTCTCTTGTTCCTTTTTAAAGCAAAGATTGCTGTGAAAGAGTGGGAAATGAGTGTGTGAGAACTAATTGCTATCAACTACTTTTGTGGGTCATTTTGGTGTGTGACTGCAACTGACAGTAAGGTATCTCGCAAAGCAGCGTCTCCTTTTCACAAATGGTTGGGAAAGTTCAGTCAAAATCATAATGTCTGCTTGTTCGAAATTATAGGGGAAAAAATCAGATATAGGGAGTCAACTTATTTTCCAAAGCACCAAAAGCAAAGCAAGACAAGAAATAACAGGTGGAAACTAACCAAGGAGAGAAGCAACCTAGAATTAAGGAGAAACAGTGAGGACAATTAACCGATGGAATAGCTTTGCTTCAGAAGTTGTGGGTGCTCCAACACTGGTAGTTTTTAAAGAAAAGACTGGACAGCCACTTGTCTGAAATAGAACAGGGTCTCCTGCTTGAGCAGGGGGTTCAACTAGAAGACCTCCAAGGTCACTTTCAACTCTGTTACTGTTGCTGTTACATATTCTGTACAAGTAGTCCTTGACTTACAACATTTAGTGACTGTTCAAAGCTACAACAGCACTGAAAAAATGACTTCTGATCGTTTTTCACAATTAAGACCATTGCGGCATCTCCATGGTCATGTGATCAAAATTTGGATGCTTGGCAACTGGTTCATATTTATGACGGCTGCATTGTCCCGGGGTCATGTGATCATCTTTTGCGACCTTCTGACAAGCAAAGTCAATGCGGAAGTCAGATTCACTTAACAACCAGGTTATTAACTTAACAACTGTGGCCAGAAAAGGTGTAAAGTGTGGCAAAACTCACCTAACAATTGTCTCACTTAGCAAGATACACACTGGGTTCAATTATGGTCATAAATTGAGGACTAACTGTACTGTATATGTGCCTTGTATGCTTCCCTGCCCTTTCTCCCATTCTCTGACCATTCTCACCTCTGATATAAATGCATTTTTCCCCCGGGAAGTTGAAACTGCAGGTTTTCACACTATCAGTCAGAAACTGGTTATGTTCCTAGGAAGCCTGATTTAATACTGGCAATTTTACGAATAGTCCGTAGCTGCAGCATTTTTAATTTCTTGCCTCTGAACACATTTGTCGACGAGCGCAAGAGAATATACGAAAAGGGTCTGTTATCAGCGTCTCAGTTTCGTGCACGAAAACAAAAGAAAAGAAAAGAGACGTTCTCAGAGTCCAATTATGTTTCGTATTACTTCACCTCTGGCAGCTTTCCTTCACTTGAGAAGCTACGGCATGAGGGAATATTCCCTTCCTAAGGGTGGTGATAAATCTGAAATCAACAGTTGTTACTATGATTGGTAAGTTGCTGTTTTGTTGTATGCTTTGTGTGGTATCTTGTCCAAGATTCAATCAGGCTGCAAACCAAAACATTCCAAGCAGACGGTTCTCATGGATTTTTCATAAAGAATGGGCAAGATGGGAATGGGATGGGTGGGGAAAATATTTCTTCAGGGTCTCTAAGGCTTTTGAACTTTATAATCCTTTTCTGAGTACATTTTGTTGATACGGGGATGTGGCTGAGTACCTGAATTGTTTCTCTGAGCTTGCTTTATTTTCCTTGCTCGGTTGTATCTGTCATGTGAAAGTATAATCTTAAAAGCCTGTGACTATTAAAAGTTATATCTTTGGCTAGTGCACATGATCTCCATGTGTTGCATAAACAGGGGAATGAATGTAGTCACTCAATAAATCATATTTCTTCTCACGTTGATTTGTCATAGTTTCACACAAAATGTTCCTGTATTCCCATGTTTCCAGTGCAGTGCTCAAAAAGAGCTAACAGAGATAGTACAGATACGTTGTGGGTGCTCCATCACTGGAGTATCAAAAAAAGATTTAAATCATGGCAACTGGACCAAGCTTTATTAAAATTTTAATAAGCTTTGGTCCAGTTGCCATGATTTAACCTTTTTAGGTACTTTTGGCCTGAATGATTGAGTCTTTATTTACATCCGTCACTGGAGGTTTTTGAGAAGAGATTGGACAGACATTTGTCCAGAATGATATAGGGTTTTCTGTCTGAGCAGAGGGTTGGACTAGAAGACCTCCAAGGTCTCTTCCAACTCTTATTCCATGATATTATCCATACAAACCCCTTTTGTAGGGCATTTGGATGGTACTTTATACTTAATGTAAAAATTTTTGGTGCTTAATACATGCAGTCCTCAATTTACAACTACAACTGGGGCCAGAATTTCAATAAGCTGTTGTGGTTGTAAGTCAAGGCATCATGTGACCAAACTCAATTTTATGACTTTGCTTACAACAGTTGTAAAGCAAGTCACCATGGCTCTAAAACAAACCCCCTGTGGTCATTAAGTGAATCTATTCTTCCAAAGAGGTCATTGAGTACCCAGATTGTTGAGGGCAATATGCTGACATTGTAAATCGCTTAGACAGGGTTGCAAACCCTGATAGGCGGTATATAAATACAGTGCTATTGCTATTGCTATTGCTATTTTTGCCACAAAATGGCCAAAAATTGCAAATCACAGGTCATGTAACCACGAGATTTTGCAACTAGTCATAAATACACTTTGGTTGCCAAAGGCCCTAAATGTGATCATATGATTGGAGGGTGCCAATCATAACTGATCTTGGTTTCAGAGCAAATCCTAGTATGCTGGGTTGCCTGAAACCTGTCACCCATAACTTGCCTAACCATGATTGCCAGTAAGCCAGGACTAAAAGTTTCTTCTTATTGGGAATTTCTGAAGACAACTGTCTCTAGTGGCTTCTTTTGGTCTGTCCTATTGGGGCAACCCCAGAAGGGATTCTAACAACCCTAGGAGAGATGGATGAGTTAGGGCCTAGTATAGTCCTTCTTAGTAGCTGGGCCATGCTTGGGAAAAATCTTCCCTCCTGATGTATGTTGTGCCTTTATGTGGGCACTAAGGGTGATAACATTGTCTATTAGATAGGTTAGCATATACTTTGATTACTACATAACTCCATTTTTGTTATTGTGGTACTGTAAACTACCATGAGTTTTTAAGGTTAATGGTACTGACCCTTTGTATAAATACAGGTAATCTTTGACTTACAATAGTTCATTTAGTGACTATTTGAAGTCACAATGACACTGAAAAAGTGGCACGACCCTTACGACTGTTGCAGCATCCCCATGGTCACATGATCAAAATCCAGACGCTTTGCAACTGACTCATATTTATGACAGTTGCAGTGCCCTGTGTTCACCTTTTGCGAACCTCTGATAAGCAAAGGCAATGGGGAAGCCAGATTCACTTAATAACTGTGTTACTAACTTAACCATGGCAGTGATTCACTTAACAACTGTGGCAACAAAGGTTGTAATATAGGGCAAAACTCACTTGACAACTGTCTCACTTAACAACATAAATTTTAGAATACAGCAGAGCAGAGCAGAACAGAACAGAACAGAATAAGAGAGTTGGAAGGGACCTTAGAGGTTTTCTACTTCAACCCCCTGCTCAGGTAGGAAACCCTATACCATTTCAGACAAATGGTTGTCCAATCTCTTCTTAAAAACTTCCAATGCTGGAGCATTCACAACTTCTGGAGGCAAGTTGTTCCTCTGGTTAATTGTTCTGTCAGGAAATTTTTTCTTAGTTCTCTGTCCCACTTGTTCAGACTTTAGAAGGAAGTACAATCTTGAATCTAGATTCAGGGTGTTGAGAGTTATGTTGAATTTCCATCACACAGAGGTTTATCATTCTATTAGCGCAAGAGCAAGCAAACAATTTAAAGCTTGTGGCCACATTAAAAATGTTGACAGTTGAGAAGGTGAATGAAGCCTGGGGTAGGTAGTTTCATGAGTAATTAATAGGCTGGTTACTCACCTCAGCATCAGTATTGCATTACTCAACACAGCCACCCCTACATTCATTCTCCCTGTGACATGGTAAACTGTCTGGAGCAACTCAGAAGCAGTAAAGAAACCATCTAATTTATAATAATCTACTGTATAATTTAAACCATCCCCCTCAGTGGATTTGTTGCTTCGAAGCTGGTCACTGTTTTGATTTCCTTTGATGAATGATTTGATGGGAGAGTTATTGAACTAATCAATTGTACAACAAGGAAAAGGGACAGAGAGATTTTGGGGATGTGAGTTTGGACTGTTTGCAACCAAGTCATTTTGTTAATCAATACGTATTCCTCATAAATAATTTATGTTATAAAATAAAGGAATTTTATTTGTAGAATGTGTTGCACTTTTTATTATAAGTATGTTTTTAGTAATTCATTATTTTTCTGCAGAACATTTACAAATGCAACAATGAATATATTTACAATTAAATTACTATCAGTGGCAAAAACGGTAGAATTGTTATATATTCCTATAATAAATACCATAAGCATTAAAAAAAACCCACCATGACTTTAAAACAATTTACAAAATATAAAATAATGTAAAAATAACATCAGGTAGACAAATACAAGAAGTACACTAATATAAACAATTTGTTATTTTCTCATTCATTATGATCATAAAATGGGCAGAGTGCAATAGTCCATTTTACCTTGTTATATTGTTCCTTTCTTCAGAAAAGCGTGTAGGCATTTTCCTTTTGCAAATCAGCTAAGAAAAGTTAATTTAATTAGTGTAAGTCCAACTCAATATTTTTTAAAATACCACGCATTAATGGAAAAATTGAGTACTTTCCAGTATCAAAGCAACACCAGTTGTATACTTTGAAACACATTCTGTTTTTTTAAATAATATTTAGGAACAAAGAGCAAAGCTAGGCAAGGGAAATGAACTGAGTTAGGTGGGTTATGTATGGAAATGGTCCTTAGTCAGGTAATTTAGCTTGTTTTAGTACAATCTGTTCTGTAGAACAGGTTGATAAAGTCACTTAAGCCTAGAGAGATAGTCCAGGAGAAAAATGCTCAGTGTGTGGATAAAAAATGCTTTAGAGAATTAGCTACAATATTATAACTCTGACTTTGTAAATTATTGGGACAGATTTAAATTTGAAAAAGATGCCTGTTTCTATTCTGTGTGGTATGTGATTTTCACTGTATCCATCATATTTAAGGTTACAAACTAACACAATCAGAGGAGATAAAATCCCAGTATTGGCAAGATAATTGTTATTTCTTTTCACTTAGTAGGGCCTGATTTTCTAATTATCCCCAATATATAAAAGTTCAACAATATAGGTGATGTTAGTGTTGTTTTATTCCATTCTTCCCCTAAGCCAATAAGAGTGAATACAATTGTTTGCTTTTTATTCTGTTAATAGAATTGAAGCTGAGCATGATTTATCAATAGGTGGTTAGGGATATGATTTATTCCTGAGCAAAGATTTTGAACATTGGTCTTTTGATTTATCTTATTACTTTAGTTACTTCTTATTGCAACTTTAGCCTTCTCAAGACTTTCTGGGGCGATTACACAAATAAATATTTATTACACAAATAAACTACACAGTCCACAATAAATACCGATCATTAATAAGTACAGAAAAAAGGCAGTATAAAATATGCAATTGGTTCTAATTTGAACATTAATATCACAGTGGATTATCTTTCAAAATCTAATAAGGACTCATAAAGTAAAGATAAATAAAATGCAAGAAATGCAGAAGAATTGAAATCCCTTGACAAGTAGCAAAAGAGGACATATTTGATATTTAACAAAAGGACTTAATCCACAATGACAAATATAAAAATAATTTATAGAAGATCAATTAGTTTATCTGTTTGTTCATAGAGGATTTTAAAACCAGGTTTGTTTTCTTAGGAAGAAAGAAAAGAAAATATACCATTGTCACAATGCTTTGAGTGCAGAGTGAACTGGAAGTAGAAGTAATTAGGAAGGAAAAATGTTAAATAACTTTATCTTTAATTAACTTTTTTACTCCAAAAGATTTCTGCATGTACAGCACTATTAAACGTCAACAGAAATTACAATACAAGTAATATTAACCTGTTAGTCTATCCTTTATACTTCAATTAGGTAGGTTTATGTCACAAAAATGTGTGTGGAGGTGATGCTCGTGACAATCGCTCTTGACCAAATGAGACGCTTGAAGCTTGTTCTTGATCCAAAACAGAACTGTATTTATTGTAAAGTCTTAACAGAGCAATAAAGCAGTAATATTCTATTTACAGCAATCTCCTTGTCTTCTGTCATTAAGTAGATTATACAGATGTGCCTCAGCACATTTGTTCCCTCACTCAGAACACAAGTTTAAGGTAAATATATATGCTCCTCAGAGTAGTGGCTACAGCTCCTCAGAGCCTCTAAGCCAAAGATATTCATGTATGCTCCTCAGAGCGTCAAACACGTATGCAACAAGGAGAGCAAAAATAAAAGGAATGACAGGGGTATTTATACCCAAGGCAAGCTTCTCCTACTTTGTGGGCTTAAAGGCGGGAAAAAGATAGCGAACCTCCATAGGCCCAAAATTATATGGAATCTGGCTCAGCAATCACCTGACAGTTTAGGTATTAGATATATAGATTATAGGGGGGAAATGCTATTTACAATTTACTATTTTAGCCAACTGATGGTAATCAAAGTCATCCCTACCTTTATACAAGATATAAAAGTAGTCATTTTGGTTAGAAAACCCTAGAAAACACCTTTCTCTTTATGTTTTTTTCTCCTGGAATAAATCCGTTGCCACACTACCTTAATGGAGTTTGTGCAGTAATGAACTCAAAAATGACCCTTAGCAATCTGGGAATATCTAATGTACAATAGTTGTCTTTCTCTCCTTTTCTAGCCTTACGAACTTTTGAAAATTTCAAGGAATTTATTTTACGTAGCGACGTCTAGAATAAGTTGGTTTGCTTCTCTCTCTCCTTCCCGTGGCAGTCCAGTACAGCGTCGTCACCAGGCTTGTCTGCCTTTCTGCAAAAAGGCTCATGTGAAAATGTCTGCGAGTGAGCAGTTAAGGGAGCCGAACAAATTCCCTACTGCTATATAATCCTTCAGCGCTTGCTTTCACCCTACCCGGTTTGCACTCAAATGCAATAATTAAGGATGAAACTGCAGAAGCCTTCAGGTCAACATTCAGCCTTTTTTTCCCCTCCCTTTTCCAGAGCTAACTCCCATGACAGTTCTTTGCAAACCAATAAGCAAGCAAGAACTCCACTTCCACTAGGGCCCATTATCTATTAACGTGTTTTTTTTAAAAGATTTCCATTTTGCATTTTGTTCAGATGCTACTTGGAGAAGTGGGGGCAGGGGGCAGTGAGAAAATTCCCTTCCACTTGTGGCTGGGGAAAACCCGAAACTTTCTGTAGATTGTATTTATTCCTTGCAGCGTGTTCAATTGCATCATGCTGGTTTATGTGCTTTATTTTAAACAATACAGTTAAGATCTCATGCAACGAACAGCAATTATAATCCACTTCTATGTCCTAAGAAAGGAGACAGGTTTGTGTACATTATTTTTTTCTTGGTTGTTGTTTTCACACTGTGATTCTTGTCCTGTTTTAAATAACATCCGAACACATAGGGTAGTAAAATCTGGAGGATACCAGTGTGGAAAATAATCCTGATATATCCGTCACGTGAATCTTGTTGTTAAAATATTATGAAAATGAAGTGAAATGATATTAGTAACTCTACTGCTCTGGTAATAAAAATAAAACTCCTGACTCTCTAAAACATGTACTAATATTTTATTGTGCTTTTGTAAACCGCCCAGAGTCACTTAGGTGAGATGGATGGTGCAGAAATTTAATAAAGAAAAATCAATAAATAAAAGTTTTGAACAACCAAGATCAACAATAATAACTGTTAACTCCTTGTCGTTTTTAGCAAAGAGAAACATTTCACTATGGATTTATTTTTTCCTTCAGTGGAACAATGTGAATTGCTATTTAAGTAAAAGGAACAAATTCATTTTATGATGAAGTGTTGGATACGATATATTTCTATGAGTTAGCATATAAGAACTCTTAATTTATCCAAGTTTTTTTCTTTCATTTTTTTTCTTTATCATTTTAAATTTAGCAGCAAATAAAATTATTTAGCAGTAAATAAAAATGTTATTTGCCCATAACAAAAAGTTTTAATTATATCGAATTAAACCAGAACATGCACCATTTTATAAAATGGTTTGAATAACTCAGAAGGGTTCATGCTATAACTTTTCCTGACAACTACTTGTTTTATTGTTGTAGCCAACTTGTACAAAATAACGGCACTTCCCGTAATAGTCAGTACATGCTGGCTGACTATCCGTGATTAAATATGAAATTTCAGTTCATGTTGAACTCCCTACTTTAATTATTGCAGGTAATGATGGAAAAACATTTTTGGGGGGAGTTTTGAACTAGTCGATCATGGAGAGGAAAGTGTATTTTTGATTCTCTCTAGAGATCCCTTTATTAAGAAGACAGGGCTATATAATCTTTGTTTAGCTCTCCCATTCCCCCCTAAGTACGTTGCTCAAAAAAGAAAAAAAAACACTGTTAATGCCAGTTCTAAAATCTTACTAACATCTCACTATGTTAGGATTTTAAGAGATAAGTCAGTGGAATCAAGAGCAAATAAGCCCTCAGTTTAGGACTGCTGCACGAAAGATAGGATACATGCTTTGTAAGTCTATGATTTATGCCTCCTTATGATTGTTTTTAGTAACTATAGTAAAAACATATAGTTTCCTTCTGGAAGTGGTTTCTACAAAGATTAGAGATCAGGTGACAGTACAATGAACCGCTCTTGGGTTTTTTTTTGCAAACATATTCTGAGATTTGGTTTCTTCTAGCCATTGCATAAAAATACAGCGTTTTTATAATCAGTGGGGCTCCTTGTCACCGTTTTAGCAAAACAATCAGTATCAGATAGCAACAGCACTTAGACTTATCTACCGCTTCACAGTGCTTTACAGCCCTCTCTAAGCGGTTTACAGAGTTAGCATATCGACCCTCCCCCCCAATAATCTGGGTCCTCATTTTACCGACTGAGGAAGGATGGAAGGCTGAGTCCACCTTGATATTTCACAAACAAATACACATTCAAGGAATAAGGTCACTGAATACAGAAACACAAATTTATACTTGCTGCTGGACGGCATGAGGGTAGTGAAGTGAAGGATAACAGCTAAAGCTCTCCAACAAAATATTAAACAAAGCATTTACTTCAAGTTAACAATTGTCACTCAATGAAACTGAATGTAGATAAGTCTAAAGGGTTATTTATTTATTAAAGAAATGTATGTGGCTGCCAAACTCAAACACAGGTGACTCTGAACAGCTTGCAACATTAAAAGTCCACAACATAAAAATCCGTAAAACCCCACTCCGACACCACTCTTACCATTTTTATCTGCTGCTTTGACAATATTTACATCTCTTGATGCCTAACATTCTCAGAAGGAAATCAAGAACGTTTCCAATTGGGACATTGGCTAATGCACATCAGTTTTCCTACTGAAAAGTAATATTTCCAAGCTTAAAATAGAAATTACATCAGTAATTTTCTGTCCCTCTAAATTTCGAAGGGTTCTCATTTTGCCAAGAAAGAAAATGACTCATAAACTACTTTGCACAAACAGTGAACACACACAGTAATATATTACAAATATGTTCTTCTACTGCATAAAGGGTTTACTGGCCGTACAATGCTACATTCAGGGTTTCCCCCCCCTATGTATTCAGCATCAATTTCTCCTTGCAATTTGAACAAATGGATTTGTGCTTAAATGTGCAGACACATGTATGGTGGTTTAGAAATATTGTATATTTAGCAGACCTTACTTTAGGAATTATTGAGCCTAAATCTGCAATCCTACGGACATTTCCTTGGGAGAAAGCTCGGCTAGGCCCAGCAAAGCCAACTTCTGAGAAAGGATCCATAAACGTGGGCGTTAAAACATGTCTGAAACTTATACATGAAGGCAATTTGAGGGTGAGGTTATCCTTGCAAACATCAAATTATATATGTGATGCCCATAATATGTTCTGCAGAAAGCTGAAACACATAGTTCATGTACTTAGAGGTGTCCTGGGTTGAATGTATGAACATATTATCCAGCAGTTCAAAAATATTATTTTTTTCTGCAACTGCTCAAGGGAGTATCTTATTTAAACAGTTCCATCCTGTTGGCGGCTTCACTGACTGGCTATGGCTGTGCCGTCCTTAGATGTTTTAATTTTAAAGTGATGCCTGGTCACAACCATGAGATTCCCTTTCACATGTTGAGACTATACTTGACTAGACCGAGCATATTCAAGACATGACGATGTTGGCATTGGGATCTTGGTACAAAAATAGATGTCAGACAAAAAAAACCCCACATTTGTTTTATTAAAACAAAGGCAACCAATTACATCCAATTTGCCTTTAGCGAAATCCTCATCAGTATTCACTTTAAAAACAGTGCAAACACACACACAGACACACATAGACACACACCATCGTGGCAATGCATGGAAAATTAATAGACCAGTCTTCTGCAGTGAAGTTCTGCTGTTGAGGCAAGATAGGTCTCAAAGCTGTCCCCGATTCCAGAGATAAATCTCAAACAGGTACTATTATTTTGAACAAGAACTACCTTCTCCAACTTATTTTTCAAGAGTCTGCTTGGCTTGTCCTATCTAATTTATGAAGTAGAAAATGGGATGGATGAGCAGGTAGAGAAATGCTGAACTCTTGATGTTTTAACTCTTAGTAGTTGTGGGTCCTCAATTGTTGTCAAAAGTGTTTCATGTTGGCTAGTGGTTCAGTTTCTTATCTCATGGTCTGAAAGCATGCACATCTACAAATACAGAGGTATTCTATGTTTATAGTCTTTGCCTGAAAAGAACTTCCTGAGCATAAAATGCAAGCTTACACTCATAATTATTGTAGCATTTCATTAAATGTGATTATTCTTCACTCTCCATAGTCAATTGCCTAGCTTGTGCAAGGTGCAGTCACTTAGAATCTCGGAAGATTTTGGGAAATGCCAGAGCTGAATCCTTGCTCAGGTATAGAACTCAATGGGGGAGTCTGAGATCAATTGCCCAGCTTAATCTACCTCAAGAGTTCCTTGATTCTTTTCTAAAGGGAGGGGGGTAACCAAATATTCTGCATGATGAAAATAATGTAATAAGATAGACAAATTGACAGCTTTCTTGAAGGCTGCTGTAATGGTAAGAGTAATTTCTCCATATGCTCTGTGAGCAAGTTCGCTTGCCACAGATATTTTTCCTACATCTCTTTTGCCATCCAGCTTGTAATTTGTGTGCTAGCAGTGTCTGCCAGGAACCCACATTTGGCCACAGGTCTCCAGTTACTGAATTCTAAATAGCATTAAATATGTTTCTAGTACCCCTTAGTTTCAACATTTTTCTGGAAGAATGACTGGATTAGCAAATTCATATGAATAAAGCACCATAGGTTGCTTTCCTTTCAACAGTTCTGTAAAGTGAAACCGAGCAGATCTGGGAGAATATTGAACATGCACAAGTACATCAAAGTTGAAAAGACATAGTACAGTGTTTTCATAAAACTCTACACTGCTCACAGGGGTGGGCTGCTGGGAGTTTGCAGTGGTTCGGGAGAACCCCTTGATAAGAGTCTGCCCAGTTCGGAGATCCCAGTTCTGGCTGGCCATGCCCACCATGCCCCGCCCCTCCCAGGAGTCTCCACATGGCCCAGTTTGGATCCCAGGTAAGTGCAGGGCCCATGTGGAAGCTTGCGGAGGGCGAAAAACGGGCCTTCTGGAAGTCCAGAAACAGGCCCATTTCTGGCTTCCGGAGGGCCTCTGGAGGTTGGGGAGGCCATTTTCACCCTCTCAGAGGTTCCAGGAAAGCCTCTGGAGCCCGGGGAGGGTGAAAATGCCCCCCACCATGGTGCAGAAAGCTGACTGGGCCACGCCCACCCAGCAATCGGGCAGAGAACCCCTTTCTAAAGTTTTTGCAGCCCACTCCTGGTTCACATATGTGGAGTAGCATTTCTGTGAAGATGGTCAAATAGACTTTCATGAACTGAACAAAACACAAGTTAATGTCTGCTGATTTAACCTGGCTCCCAGTGGCCCAGATCCAGATGTGATATCCTCTTATTATGTGCACCTCTTTGCAGAGAGAGTTTTGGGCATTTATTGGGAAAAAAAATAGAGCTACTTTGCTACATGGTAAAACCTCCCTCCTTTCCCTCAAAGCCCACAAGTAGTACAAAACTTAGCAAATACAAAATGTGCTAATAAATGCACATTTTTTATTTTGTTGATATTATTAATGGAGATTGGTGGTGTTGTAGCAGCACAAATCATCAGGATACAATTCTTGGGAAGTGATAGAATGTGAATCAAGAGAACCCAATATAAACCTGATAGTTTGCCAAAGAATCTGGAAGAAAGTAATAGAAAAACACAAATGAAAATTGTAAACCTGGAATTTTAAAATTAGCACGAATCATTAATGGCTCTGAATATCTTAAGCAGCCTTTTGTAACAAATTTTGGAAGGAATATGTGAAATGGAGAGAGAAAATGTAGAAAGAGCAATCATTAAGAAGGGCCTCCTTAGATTCCAGCCTCATCCTTGCTAAATTTTTGCTAGAGACACCCTTCTCCATGGTGGTCCTAACTGACTAGAGAAGGGACCTCATTGGTAGTTGTACATTGTGACACACTTTGTACTGAGAGATTACTTGAACCTCTTCTTTGTTGACCTTTTTCCATGTGGTGAAAACTGCCTTAGAGATCATGCAATACCTTATGTTCTGTCCCACGCCCAAAACACTCGGATCGATACCAGTTTAAAAGGTGGAATGTTTTTATTAAACCAAACTCAAAAAAATCAGTTCTTCTGTAAAAGAAAGAAAAAAGCTAATTACCAGTTGCTTCTGGCAAATTCTCAAACACAGTCCGGGCCGAATACCAAGTGATTATCCCAATCAGAAACAAATCCTGTAATGATGTTGCAGCCCAACTTATACTTAAAGTCTTGTTGCAAAGAACAAAGCTGGAAAACTCTGTCCAGCACACCACTAACCAGGACCAGGATCAGAACCAGGACCACGATATTTGTCTCACACCAGAATAGTTAGTTTTTCTCTGCAAAGAGGCTGTTCCCAACCACATCCCTTTTATTCCCTCTAGGGTGTGGTCAATTACTGGTCAGCTGTAGCTCGACCTCTCCCCTTCTGGCATTGAAGACATTGCTGTTGCCTCCCTATTAATTGCCGGGTTCTGGTGTAAGCTAAGGGCTCCTCCTCACTGCTCTCAGAAACCACCAGCTCCTGATAGCTCATGGAGGGACCAGCCTCTGGCATGATGTCAACAGCCGATTCCTCCCTCTCCTCCAACATTGTCTCCATATCTCCTTCGGAGTCTGAATCAGCTGCCAGATCAGCAGCACGCTGCGGAACCACAACAGGACCTAATCTAATCATGGGAAGGGAATCTGCTGTCCCTTTAGTCCAACTCCCGATTGTTCTAGCCAGCATAAATGGAGTTGTGTTATGTTATAGCCATAAATGAGGGAGGAGCAATCTAGTTGCCTACATATTATGTTCTATTACCATAGATCTGGAAATATTCACTCCAAAAAAAGAGTCAAAAGAAGATATAGATTTGAGTAATATTTATGCATGCAAGTAAACACACAGATATATGCTAATTTAAATAATAACAATGCCTCTAGAAAATGCTATAGTGAGGAAAACATGACCAAAATATTTCTGGGCCTGCTTAATTCTGCTACCAAAGTGCTGATGCTTTGCAGGACAAATTCAAGCTCCTTCTTTGCCCTTCTTTGCTCCTTTCAAAGTTTTTTTTTTATATCTTTCACTTTTAAATCAAACATCTGCCTTCCTATACATGATGCTTTCAAATAGATAAATATCTCTCTAGCCAGAGGCCAGGCTAATTTTGTAAGCCCATCCATCATGACTTTGGGGAAGACAGTTTGAAATGCAAACTGTTGATATGTCACTTGAAAAAAAAGAACAGAACAAAATAAGAACCTGAACAAAAGCAAGACAAGGAAAACAGAGCCTAGAGCAGGAAAACTGATTTGCTCGAGCATCTGCAAGATTACAAAACAGTATAAGAAGGAAGGTTTAGGATTATATAAAGTGCATGATTGGTACCGGCTAGACATCATATGATTTCAAATAGGAAGTCCTTAGAAATGGTAACGGTAGAGGTTCCCCTCGGACATACATGCTAGTCGTTCCCGACTCTAGGGGGCGGTGCTCATCTCCCTTTCAAAGCCGAAGAGCCAGTGCTGTCCGAAGACGTCTCCGTGGTCATGTGGCCGGCGTGACTAAATGCCAAAGGCACATGGAACGCTGTTACCTTCTCACCAAAGGGGTCCCTATTTTTCTACTTGCATTTTTACATGGTTTCGAACTGCTAGGTTGGTAGAAGCTGGAACAAGCAACGGGAGCTCACTCCATTATGTGGCGCTAGGGATTCAAACCGCCAAACTGCCGACCTTTCTGATCGACAATCTCAGCGTCTTAGCCACTGAGCCACTGCATCCCTCTAGAAATGGTAGGATTTCTATTAATATTCTTGATCAGGGTGGTCTGATAAAAATAGTGCTGTATATCATTTTGATTTATGCTGGTACATTTTTTTATCTATGGACTAAATTAATTATTTCAGTGATTGCTAAGCCTGAAAAATAGTGGAAAACTGTCCTGGGCAAAAACATGATTGTATTCCTAAAAGCAAGAATGTATTTGGCAAATTACATAAACTTACCTTCTGGGTCTCCCAATGTCCGTGGATATTATCAAGGGCATCTACAAGAGTCTGGAGTCCTGCAACTTTTTGACGGAAAGATCCAATCTGTTTCTCGAGATGCTGCTGAAGGGCCTCATTCTGGCGACTAGGCAGAAAAGAGCAAAGACCACTCAAAGTATGTTATCTATCAAACTAGGCTAGATTAAACCTAGATCAATTTTGGGGTGAGGCTGCTGCTTGAAGTTACACTTCAGACTCCGGGGGGGGGG
>JANHJO010005623.1:16106-37298 GCA_032468235.1 Pseudoxyrhopus heterurus | reverse complement strand
GACTTGCAGGAGGGAGACTTCATTAGTTCTGATCAATGATAGAATGGAAATATAAGGAGAGACACAATGTCCTCAAGGTCTATGACAATTTGCAACGGCCAACTCATCACAGTCAACTCACCATGGCCAATTCGCCATAGCCAACTTGCTGCGGAACAACTTGCTGCAGGACAAGAGTTACATTAATATCAAAGGAATGGTGGAATAGAATCATTAAAGAAAAGGAGATACAGAATGAAATGTGAATGACAAAAAATAAAATAATTTCTTATTCATTTTAAATAATTAAATTGAATTGTTAAATTGGCCTACGGTGAGTTGTCCCATAGCAAGTTGGCCGTAGCGAATTGACTCAAAGCGAGTTGGCCACCATGAGTTGGCTGCAGCGAGTTTATTTATTATTATTTATTTATTTATTTATTTGAATTTCTAAGAGTTGGCTGCTCTTAATCAGTTGTTTATTGTAGGTCATCTTAGCAATCCTTTAGTGTTCCCTAGTACCCCCTATGTTTCATTTGATTGTCCCGAAGTGTGCTAAATTTTATGAATGATTTCCAGGTTGAAGATCAAACACATAAACAAAAAAAATAGATTTTGGCAGTGAAGACTTGGGCAGGGTGAAAAATATTTCATTACATTTTTTAGAATTCCAGATATGTTTTAAACAAGGAAGATGAGGTTGCTTTACAGCAGCTTTTTAGCCATTGTGACTGGTACATTTCCTAAGTGGTATATTTCCTGAAGATGCTGGGGATGTAGTGTGAGACCCTTTACATGCAAACAAGTTACCAAGATTGTAGGCACGCTACAATCTTAGTAATTTAAAACACCTGCTGACTAATAGACTTTTAATAAATGCCGTCTCATCTTGGTGTGTAAAATTACAGTTGGCCATCCACTAAGAACAAGCTAATAGCTATAGAAATAATGGTACTGGTGGACTAGATAGGTAGAATACAATGGTGTGCTAGAACAAATAGAAATATTAAAGATTGAATTGGATTTTGGATAAATAATTTTATAATTTGCTTACTATCTTATGTGACTTTGAACATGGATTAAACAGAGAAGATCATCCAAACCTTGATTTAGAAGACTCCCCATTCTGTTTCCCCAAAAAGAAAAAGTAGAGTAGAATGGAATGGAATGGAATGGAATGGAGTAGCGTTCTTTGACCACGTGTAATTAGACGCACAAGAAATTTGTCTCCAGTGCAGAAGTTCTCAGTGTACATGCAAAACAACAGAGTAATAATCACAATAATGATACCAATAAGTAAAGATGAGAAGGATAATAGTAATACAGCTTACTACATGGGTAAATATACTTAGACTTACAATACAATACAATCTTCAACCCCATCTAATACAACCTTAAACCACATTTCTTTATACATATAAAGCATTTTTGTGTTTCTAGATGAACAAGAACAATGACATTTCTGTTTGGGAGTTGCAAGAAATGTAGTCCTATCATATTTTCCTGAGGAATCTAACTTATTGTAAATGATCTATGATATAGATATGGAATTTTAAATTAGCTTTCATAGGGTACGGATTTCTGGAACATAGTTTGGACTGGCTAGCGCTTAATCAAAAAATCAGCTGGATTTTCTGGGTAGCAACAGCAGTAAAGTTAGAGTAGCATTTGATGGCTTTGGTCTACATTAAAGGGGATTGTGTGATCACTTCTTTCCTCCCACCACATTCATCCTTTTGCAAATCCTACTGCTGTGAGGTCAGTAAACTTCTGTGGAGAAATTGGCTTTTATCCATGCTTCTGTGGAAAATTTCAGATGGCCATTTTTACAGTTCGATGGCAGTAATGATGGTTTGTGTTCCTTGTATCTAAAGTTTAGTTTATATAGTACAGTTCTGGAATGCATTAGCAGAACATTCCCTACTCTCAGACTTAAAATATAAAAAAGATGCATCAAAAAAGGAAAAGAGATGGAGTGGAGTACACACTGGAAGGAAGGAGATCTGTGTCTCTATTTAAATTTGGTGCAAGTATGATAAATCGAATCAAAGCACAATTGTGAATTGTAAACGATGCACATCAGTTAAATCACAGGTCCATGAAAATAGAGCTTAAAAATATAAAATTAAAATTGAATTTAATTGAACACTAAGTTGGTTCATGAGAACCAGTTTGGTCTAGTGATTAAAGCATCAGGCAGAAACCAGGAGACCATGAATTCTAGTCCTGACTTAGAGAACAACGCTTTTGTACTTCTGTATTAAATTTTGGAAGAAAGTCATGGATTATGAAAATATTATTGTGCAATAAAAGCTAACATTTTCAGATTCTATTCTTTTGAATTACATACTTAGTACTTGGAATTTGACAACCAGACAAGATAAATGAATTTCTCTGTGTCCTTATTATAGCCAAAAGACTGATATTGCCACATTGGAAAGATAAATGTATTGCCACATACTCCCAATGGATTGAAGACCTGATCACTTGCCACTTATGAGCGGATTACCTATAGACGTACATTTGTACAGACAAGGATAATGAAAGATGGGACTCATTTATACAAAATACAGCATTTAAAAAGAATGATAATTATATAAAGTCTGATGCCCTGCATCTCGTGTGAAACTAAGAAGTAAGCAAAGGAGCTCAGTAGGGAAATGTTAATGCAATAAAGTCTCCAACATGCTAGTCCATCTTGTCACAAACACTATTGCATCACTGTTTAGAACTAAATGTCCAGATTCCTCTTTCCCTTCAGGGGGAATTGTTGAGATAAATAAAACCTCCAGGCAGCCAAATGCACAGCCATATACTAACTCAAAACTTCCTCCAGAGTTTGCTTGGATAGCATCTGCAAGTTTCAAGAGGATTTGGCATGGAGGGTCACTTTGAGATTAGTTCATTGGCAAAATTCCCCTGTTTCAGCTGCCTTGGTTTGGTAGTTTATCCACTTCCCTCAGCTGCTGAATTTCTCTTCAAGAAGGTCTGTCCTAGGTTCAAGGTGGACAGAACTTTAGCAAAGAAAGATGATGCAAAACGGCTTTTGACTTTCTGATTCTGCCGTGGAATGTTTGGCAAATCTTAAAGAATCATGAGTTTGAAGTTGTAAAAAATTTCAGAAAAGGCTGCAGAATCTGCAATGGATTTAAAGCACTGCCTGTGTTCTGAAACAGCCTGCCTGCAAAACATATTGGCATGTGAAACAAGATCTCAGCAGGCTGGGTCATTCTATCATTTGCTAGACATCGTAATACTTGCTATTTTTGAATAACATCCAGCACCCAGTGGGAGTTATGAATTTAATGGGTAGATTTATCCAGTAGCAAAGATAATCATTTGGAAAATCATTTTGGTTTCTGCCATCCAGACTCAGTAATAGACATTCCTGTACTCCTGTGTTATTTCTTGAGAAAGAAAGTTAAACTAAAAAGTACCAAGAGATGGTAGTGTTGAATGTGTGCATATACCGTATATACTCGAGTATAAGCCGACCCGAGTATAAGCCGAAGTCCTGATTTTACCCAGGAAACCTGGGTAAAATTATTGACCCGAGTATAAGCCAATCAGCGCTTATACCCGAGTCGGCTAATCAGCTGATTTTCAGGCCTAAATTGATGCCTGTGCAGTGCGCCTGCGCAGGCATCAATTTAGGCCCAAAAATCGGCCCGCTTTCGGACCAAAATCGGCCCGTTTTCGGCCTCAAATCAGCTGATTTTCGGGGCTAAATTGATGCCCGCACAGCAGGCATCAATTTAGCCCTGAAAATTAGTTGACTCGAGTATAAACCGAGGGTGGTTTTTTCAGCCCTTTTTGAGGACTGAAAAACTAGGCTTATATTCGAGTATATACAGTACTTATACTGTTTTTGCCTTATTACAACTTCAGTGATTACAGCTTCAAAGAATGAAGTTAAAAGATTATATGACTGTGTTATGCTTTCAGCAGCGTATGGATCTTTTTCACTTTCACATCTGGGAGGGAAAGGAAAGGGGGATGAAAAAATAACTTTCATTTGGAATGATAAAACATGACATACATTAAAAATGGTAAAAGCAGGGTCTGTGATCTTTCACAGTGATGGAGGTTGTGATGGAGTGATCTTTTACAGTGACAGAGATTGCAACATTCTTTTGGAACAGACACACACCCATTGGAGTTGATCAAATGTTCAGTTATAGAAATATTTGACAACAAAGACTTCAATATAGGAGATGTCCAGATGTGTTTGACTAAAATTTCCATAGGAGCATGGGAATGGGATGCTATTCTAATCTTCTATTCTGTAATACAAAAGAAGATTTTTTAAAGCTCAATTATCCAATTATGGGGAGCGCAATAGCTCAGTGGTTAAAGACATTGAGCTTGTCAGCTGGAAAACCGATTGTCTGGATTTTGGACTCAAGTGCCGCATGACTGGGTGAGCTCCTGTCCTTGTTCCAACTCCTGCCAAACTAGCAGTTCGGAAGCATGCAAATGCATGTAGATAAATAGGTACCACTTCAGTGGTAAAGTAACAGCACTCCACGCGCCTCAGCACATACTCTTGCTGGTCACACGACCACAGAAATGTCTTCGGACAATGCTGGCTCCCTCGGCTAAGAAATGGAGATGAGCATCGCCCCCCCCCCCAAGTCAGACACAACTGGACAAAGAAACCTTTACCTTTACCTTTACCTATCCAATTATAAATTTGCTAAAAATACAGGGTGTGTATGTGTAGTTTTCTTTTTATCTGAACAGAAAAATATAGTACTTCGGAATATATGAAAATTATGTAACTTTTACCTGTAACAGAGATGGGTGATATTTTTCTGTCTGGAGGCCCCAAACTATCCACCCAACTGTAACTGGTTAGTGGGTTTGGACTGAACTTTGGAACGGTGAATTAAGTGTAGGAATACAAGCATCTAATCTCTTAGAGCAGAGGTCCTCAACCTGTGGGCCATGGCCCACAGCTGCAACCTCTCCCATACGTTTCCTCTAGAAAGGCCCAATAGCTAAATTTAATCTCCTTTTCTGTCTGAATGCATTGCAGGAGCCCTTGAAGTCAGCAGCTGTAGAAGGAAATGCAATGTCCTAAATTAAGCCACCTGCCTGGAATGGCATACTGTCTCTATACTATTCCATTACCATTCCATTCTGGAATGGTATACCATCCCACCCACTTGTCTGGAATGGTATAGAGTCTTCTGATTATGCAGTTGATTGGACTAGAAAACCTCCAAGGTGCCTTCCAATGCTGTTATTCTGTTGTTAAGCATGCTTTAGCAATGGAAAAAAGGCCAAAATACAGTGAGCCCAGTGGGTTAAGAACAAATTTGTGAATTCACCTTCTGCCATATACAGTGCATATACAGTAGCCGTGTCCCACAAAGAACATTACAGTTGTTGCTTTATTCGGCAACTCTATTAATGATATGGTTTGGGTGCTTTGGAAGATAATCCAACTGACCAAATATCACATCAAGCATATCAAGTCAAGAAAATGTGACTTTAGTGCCAGTCACGTGAGCCTGAAATACCCTGCTACGAATCATAAGTTAGTACCAATTATTGTCCTATCAAGACATAAATATACAATAATAGGTACAAACAGTATCAATGCATTACATTTTAAACAAAATGAAACAAAACAGAATATCGTTTTGCTTAGAAATATTGTAACTTGTTAGCTGGACGGGGAAGAAAGTGCTTCCATTTTTAGCAATAGCAGCTAAAGAAACACGTCACACTGGATTACATGCAGCGTGTTAGGCGCAGGAAAAATGCATTTGCTTTGGGCCTACATAGTCTTCAGAGGGGAAACCTGTATCCCATGGGCTCATCTTTTGCTCCTTCTGCAGCAACTGATTCTTCCCTATTATTATTTTTTTGAAAGTGGATGGATATTCACCCAACTGGCTACGTTACTCTTCATTTTCCTGAAATGTGCTTAGAAAAGGCACTGAGAAATCTATCACACTCACAATTACAGTTGCTTTTTCTCATAGAAAAGCAAAAGCAAGAAGACAGAACATCGCCTGCCAATAACTGCCAAGTCTGCAGCTATTCCTTCAGTCCATAGAACTAAAAGGTTGATTTCAGCTCTGTAAAAAGCAGGTAAAAGCTGACAAGAGGCATGAGGCCAACCTGTTGGAGAAACACTAATTCATTTTCTGCTTTATTTGATACAGGATGCACAATTAAATATATAGTTGAACAAACTGCAAATGATTATGTAATGTTCCCCATTCCGTGTTATTCAACTCTATTGGATTAAGGAAAGCCTAGCAACCTCTTGCCATACCTACGATTCATTTTCAAGAAAATATATTCCACTCTTCCCAGCTATTGAGCTGGATTTTCTTTTTCTTGCCCATCTCTTCACCTTCACAGCTAAGAGATGTGAAGTTCCAAAGGCATATGTCTTGTTGGTTGCATCATTTCCAGGGCTATCATGAACATCCAGCAGTTCCTGGAACCTCAAGCTTCCTAATACATTCTATCACTAATGCCTGTTTGCTACACAATTGTAATCCCTACCTCAAATAGTCAAAGAGGCTGAATTTAGCTGCCATTTTAGTTTCCCCACAGTGCTACCACTCTGAGGCATTGTGGGAAATTAAAAAGGTAGCTTAGAAAGGGCTGCCACCTTAGTTCCTAGGAATTTCCAAGAATGACACCTTATCAAGGCAGAATGAAAATTCTAAATGGCAGCTATGTTCAGCCATACTTTGCTGAGGTGAATTCACCTGGAAGCCATTGAGAAGGTTCAACAGAGAGCTGTTGGCCAAGATCCCACTGAATCCTAGAGTGTTTCCAATCATTTCATTTGAATAGCCATTTACATATAATCCTATAACAATAGCATAGGGGGAGTTAAATCAGAATCTTAGACTTATGTTTCACCTTTTTCAAGCTGGTATACATTATTTTCCTTCATGTGATTCTGAAAACAATCATGTTAGGCAAATTAGTTTGGGAGAGAGTGATTGGCCTCATATTACTGAATGATTAGAAGATTGCAAACTTGGGTATTTGAATTTGGAACCACCCCAATTCTAAGTAAAACTCTCAACCTAACAACAATAGTTTGAGAACATACAATTTTGCAAGTAGTATGCTATAGGAGACTACTGCTTGTATTTTTTTTAAATCTCTAAGCTTGAAAATCTTAGTATGAGTTCTACCACAATGAATATTTGTTCTTTTTTTAACTTGCTGCCAATGGAAATCAACCTGGGCGGGATTAGCAATAAGGTTGACTATGAGCTATCATTTAAAAGCTTACGTAAAGTTGTGCTATGGTTTTTCAAAGTCCTGGATTTTTTTTCCATCATGAATACAGACTTCAGTTCAATTCACGAACACAGACTTTGCAATTCCACTTTGGATTTCAAATGCATTTCAGTGCAGAACACACTTCCCAGTGCTTACATGTCTGCTCATGTTCTGTATATACAGTTTAACTTTCAGTTAGACACAGGAGCATAATTCACTGAGTTCCCAGCGCAAGCTGCACTGAAATGAATGGTGCATATGTGCAAGAGCACCGCTGTGATTTGTGCCATTCCCAGTCAAGTCAGTGGGGCTTGCCTTGGACATACACACTTCATCATTGGAGACAAAACAAGATACCCTTTCACAAATACAAAGGAAATGCAGTTTTAATTAACCCCTATCAGAAATCCATCGGATTTTGTCAATTCACACTCACATTTTGTGATACTTTTGAAACAGCTGTCAAAAATGACCCAATACATGGCTAAATACATGAACGATTTGTTTCTCATTTGCCAATGCAAGGCAAAAAAGAGGGGGGGGGGGCTGTTTTTGGGTACAAGGAGAGTTGCACCAGTTGATTTAGGTTTGTTTTTAAATACAGTTATTGATTGTCCTCCGTGCTTCAAATGTATACTTTTGAACTGAGATTGCTAGATAATTTCTCTAAATGGTTATTTTTACATGTGCTTGCTTTCTTGATATGAAAAAATGTTCATTTCTTTGAAAGGTTTCTACACAAAGAATCTGTTTTAAAATATATCACACAGAGCTTTCTATTGATTCATTCTTTGAAACAAAAATATTTTCCCTGATTTTTTTTTCCAAATTTATTTATTTATTTTTATTTACCATTTGTGCTGATGATGGACATGACACAAAACCTGTAAGATAAACTAGTGAGGGGATTTAGGGTGTACATGACTAGCTTGCTTCTTTTTATTCTAGTTGGTGTAGAACTTAAGCATAAATGCAAAAAAAGACAAGCTTGAAATCCCAAGGTGCAAAAAGGAGATAACTAAGGAACAAACATGAAGAGGAATATTAAAATTTTTGATATTTAATAAAAGAGACTAAAAAGCTCCACATATCATGCTTCCATAGAGCGATTTTGTATAATCTGCCAACCGATGCTGGCTGGAAATCTTGGATGTTGCAGCTTCAACACCTGGAGGCAAATGGTTGGGGAAGTTTATTTAATAATATATCGTACATGAAATCATATACTGTATGTATGAATACATTTGAGTTTATTTTAATCTTATTGACTACTATTTCCTCTTTAAAGCAGAGGCTTTATGATTGGTGTTCTTTGCCTGTTTTATTTCAGAATATGTCAGCCTTCCCCAGCCTGTGCATTTCAGGTATGTAGGGATCATAAGGCCCACAATTCTCAGATAGTGGCCAGTGGCGATGTATCCAAACAGATCAGCAGGCTACAATTGAGGTATCTTATGTCTAGATTAACATCTCTCAACCCCAGCAACTTTCAGACCTGTGGACTTCAACTCCCCAAATTCTCCAGCCAGCATGCACTAATCTAGACTCGTTTTCTGCATCTAAGCCACACAATTTGGCATATTATTAATCTGAATATTAATGAAGTTTAAAGTATCCCTCAGTTTCACATTACTGTTTCCAAAGTAATTCCTTTTTGCCCTTACAATAATAACATCTAGTGTTGAGTCTGAAACACATTGTCAACCAGTAAGCCCGGTGAGTTACTGGGACTTAGCAGTTGCATTGAAGACCATCTCTGCAATATTGTGTGCAAAATTTATTTGGTGCATTATTATTTTTAATGACAATTCAGGGCTCCCACATATTTTTATACTTGTTATAGTATCTTGAATTCACCCTATAGATAGCTGACAACTATCTGTAACTTTCCAGAATGCTGTTTTCTTGGCATATGTCCCTTTGGCTTAGTTTGTTTGCATGGAATGAACACTTTTATGGCTGAAATTATTTACTTTACTGGCAATTTGAATGAATACAGTAATATTGGAAGGGCTTCCTATGTAACTGGATAATTGAGCAAATGTGAGAAATATCCACACTTATGCAGAATCATGTGCAAAGGATTGTTACAACCCATAACAGTTTTTAAGATAAACATGTGCTTATTGCTTTTGTCTGTGCATGGTGTGTGCATTAGAAGTGGAAGGACAGTACAGTTCGAATTGACAAGAATTACATTCAAGACCAACAGCTATTTGACACCAGAAAAAATACTGATTTGACAAGTGACGGGTAGTTGTTTTCATGGATGCAGTGCATTATTTACAGAGATCCATTTCAGTTTGTCAAGTCCTGTTATTTGTAATGTAAGTACTCATGATAGGTAAGTGCCATGCACTCTACTTATAATGTCCCCCAAACTGTGAAAATCTAATACAAAATCTTTTTTTTCCGCCACGGCCTGTCTTCCTACCTTCCTTAATAAATAGCTTATGTTAAAAAGTTTTTCTGTCTACTGAGACGGGCAATCAAGTTGAATGCACCTTTGTAAGCTCTTTCTCAGGGAATGAAATAGAAAAAAAAAGAAAAGATGCTTTACTTCTTCCAATACTTTTTTGAATTAGGCTGTTCTGAGCTTCAGGCCACATTGACTTTGAGTTACCCTTTCATATGTGCTCCTTGGTCAACACTGAAGGGCCATGAATTAAGGTGCCTACCTTTTAAACTGGCTAACCCCCCCCTCCCACATCACCTTGTCCCCTGCATATGAGTGCACTATTCTACAAAAAAAAGTCAAGCTTTCAAAGATTTTATAGGTGTGCACATATCTTAATGTTACACTATATTACAGTAACAAAGGACAAACATTATGTGTTATCATCACAGTTATCGTGCAGCTTGTTACCAGGTGGGTAACAAATCACAGATGTGACGAGGCACAAATAAGGAGAGTGTTCGTTTTTAAAGTGCTAGTGTTTTAAAAATACATTCTCTGTTCTTCTTGATTCCACCTTTGTCACAACATCAACATAAAGTGCTTTGTAATACCAGCAAAATGAAAGGAAATAGTAGGAATTATAAATCCAAGCTGGTGTAGCTGTTTGTGTTTTTGTCAGAAACGACCGGTTTCAAAATAAAATGGAAATGTGTTAAAGTTCATGGCCTTTATTCTCTTGCTATTTATATCCTCCTTCCTACAGTTAAATTCCAGAAGTGCCTATCTTGATGTATACCACTCCAGATGGCAGGAGGATCATTCCTTGGAAATAACTTTTTTTGCATATTTATGTATTTATAACTTGCATATTTTTGCATTCTACATTGTTTAAGTGCAAAATGTGGTAGAAATAAACTTGTTGCTGAGTGAACAGGTTGGGTGTAACTCACTTCCCCTCCCCTCTCAATGATGTGCAAATAATTCAGGGAGAAGAAATGGAATATCTTTCCAATATTACTTAATTTCTTTTGTGCTGGAATCGTTCTCAAAGCTAATATGGATTCTTGGTTCAGGCTGCCATTTCTGGCTTTTTTTGTTGTTGTTTTGCCGCTGTTCCTTAGTTTCCCAACTGTTGAGGTTTGGGTGATACCTTCCCAGGATACCTTTCTCCAACACACAAAAGATTAGATCCACCTGATTTATTTATTTTCAAGAATACATAAAAACATCCATTCATAAAAAAGTATGAAAATCTCTTTTTTAAACATCTTACCATATTTAAGTTTGAAAACTATCTTCCTAATCCCAAGTTAAAAACTACATCCCTGATCTCGGATTTTAGTATGACTTTTTAGCAGAGTCAGTTTTTTTTTTTTACATATAACTTTGAAGGGATATTTTGGGTTTAGAACAAGTGGTGCAACTCACCCTGCTGATTTCTTTAAAATAAAAAAATAGATTTTTAATGCATCTAGAAATACAGAGAGAAATGTTTAAAAGTTTATTTCTCAATTCACTGCATTTGTGATTTAATAAGCCTACCCGAGCCCTGTTCGTCTTCAGACCTTGTATTCATCAGAGAAAAAGGCATGGATGGGGATGTTTGGAATAGTTACCTTTAAGCATAAAGTGTTGCATTTCTGATCACATCTACCATTTGTTCCAGTATTTGACTATAGATGTCTAGATCACTTTAAGATGACAATGCAATTCAGATACTGGTATTGCCATAAAACAGGTCTATATGTTAAAGGAGTGAATGAATGGAAGAATTGGTCACACTGACTTCTGTAAAGGAAGTTGAAAGGAGATCAATTTATGATCAAGATGTGCACAAACTTCATTTTACTTAATGACTGTCGTGTGTTTGGAGTTGGAATTTGGAGTAGATTGAGAGGAGGTATTATCCTTAATCCCATTTCAAGACATCCTTCTGATTTTTACAAAACAGGTGGCTTGTTCAGTCAAAAGTTCATGCCATGCAGAATCTTTTCTTTGTGTGTCGAGTGCAAAGGCATTCCTGTCAGTTCTTAGCCAACATTCTGCAGCTCTGATCAGATATTTTGATCATGTTTGTTACTATGTCCTCCTCCTCCTGGTAATATGTGAACCTCAGGTGAAATATGATTATCTAATTTAATAGTTTCCTGGTTACCATGGGTTCTTCCAGTGATATTTTCCATGGAATAAAGGCAATTTTGCCCTAAAAGCTTGGGTGTAGAGGACAAAGCAGCTGTTGCTAAGCGGTCCTTCTCTGTTTTACAAACATTATCTCGTTGCCTTATATAGCCTCTCTGAGAAATGCTGTATTTGGGGCTAGTATGTCCTGAAGAGGCTTTTGGAGGACTTGAGTCATAGAGCAACTGACCTTCATCATCTGTGTCAGCATCGATAAATTTATGAATGCCAGCATCATGGAAGTTGAGAACAATAGGTGCCTGCTTCTCAGGTGACTTTGTAGGGGTTCTAGCACTTGCAGTCGTATAGACAGACGTTTCTGGACTCATCAGAGACCGATCAGAATATCCAGAACTATCTGTGGCAGCACCTGTAGTTCCCCTGTTCTTGATGGTATCTGGGTATATTCTTAGGACATTTGAAGCTGCTGACCCTACAGCATCCTCTTCCATAAAATTAACCTTTAGAGATCTCAGTTTTAGGGGGTTAATGAGTTTTATTGAACTTTTGGGGCTCTCTATGAAAAAGGTAGAGCAATGGCCACTTTCCAGATTTGGTTTTATTTCCATGAATTTGGACCCACTTCCTTCCAGTCTATATGGGTCCTGAAGGGGAAGTTTTCCACCTTTGCTGGTCAGTGTCGTCAGTGGGCTATGAGAATATCTCCCAGCTTCGGGAAATTCAGTCATGCAGCTTATGTAACTGTCAATGCTCGACATGCTCCGCATGTCAATTATTCCATCTGCCCGAGTAGTCAACAAAGGGACCATTGGGCCAGGAATGGCCTCCATTTCTAGTTCTTCTTTTTGTTTGCTGGGTTGAGCTGTCTCCTTTAAATTGAGGTTTGGCTGTGACTGAGCTTTAGTCATTTTGTTGTACATGTCTTCCAGTTGCTGAACATTCAGATGCTGAGGGCTGGAGGAAGACCTAGCTTTTTCAGGTGACCCTTGTTCCTTTGTCTCCAAGGATTTATTGGAGCTAGTTTCAGAGATTGATCTTTTGGCCCATTTCCATTTGCTTGGGGATAAATGATTGTCCTGAACTTTATCCATTTTGCCTGCATTTTCTCCCTTCTTTTCAACAACGATGTCCATCAATTCTATACTACGTGCAAAAGCATCCTTCATATTCATGGAGATGATGCTTCCGTTCCTTTTGGCTCTTTCAAGGGCTTCCCTACGCTTAATGGCTTTTTCCTGCCTCTTCTGTTCTTTGTAGAACTCTGAAAAGTTATTTACAATGATTGGGATTGGAAGGGCAATCACTAAGACTCCAGCAATACAGCATAACCCACCAACAATCTTACCTAAAAGAGTCTTAGGGTAGATGTCTCCATAACCAACGGTTGTCATGGTTATTGTTGCCCACCAGAACGATGCTGGTATGCTCTTGAATTTTGTATCATCCTCATCTTTCTCTGCAAAAAACACTAAGCTTGAAAAAATCATAATGCCCATGGCCAAAAACAAAATAAGTAATCCAAGTTCATTGTAGCTTCTCCTCAATGTAAATCCCAGAGATTGCAAACCAGTTGAATGCCTGGCCAGTTTTAGAATACGGAGTATCCTCATGATACGAAATATCTGGACTACCCTCCGGACATTTTGGAACTGGAGTACACTTTTGTTGGATTCTGTGAGGAAGATGGTGACATAATACGGCAAGATTGCTAACAAGTCAATGGCGTTCAGGGGTCCTTTGAAAAATTTCCATTTTTTAGGAGAAGAAAGGAAACGCAAGAGATATTCCATTGTAAACCATGCGATGCACACTGCCTCTACGTGAGCTAGCTGTGGGTTATCTGTAGGATTTCCATACTCATCTGTGTCCTGAAGCTCAGGAAGAGTGTTTAGAGACAAGGCAATTGTAGAGAGCACAATGAACATGATGGAAATAATGGCCAAAATCTGCAAAAGAAAGAAGAAAAGTAGTCAGTACTACAAAGAAATCACATGGAATCTTACATCTGCTATATTTGTTCAAAGAAAAAAATTGACTTCATACAAATTAATGAAATAAGGATGTGTCCATGAAATATGGTAAGAAGCCTGTGAAGGCCTGTCTTTTCATCCAGTATTAGGGCCAGTGCGAAATCAAAACCCAGGACCCAAAGCAAATTAACAAGGCTTACTACAGTGTTTCTTAAACTGCTGATGGAACTCTTTAGAATCAGATTCAGTATAGATCTGGAAGGGACCTTGGAGGTCTTCTAGTCCAGCCCCCTCCCTGCTCAGGAGATCCTATACCATTTCAGAGAAGTGACTGACCATTCTCTTCTAACTCCCCCTAACGAGTATTAACACTTCCACCAATGAAGATATTTATACATCTCAAAGTGGCAGGAGAGACTACAGGTAATCCTCAACTTATAACAGTTCATTTAGTGACCGTTCATAGTTACAACGGCACTGAAAAAAGTGACTTATGACTATTTTTCACATTTAGGACGGTTGAAGCATCCCCACGGTCATGGGATTTCCATCTGGATGCTTGATAACCGGTTTATATTTATGATGGTCGCAGTGTCCCAGGGACATGTGATCATCTTTTGCAACTTCTGACAAGCAAAGTCAATGGGGAAACCAGATTCACTTAACTAAGGTGTTACTAATTTAATAACTGCAGTGATTCATTTAACAAATCTGGCAAGAAAAGTCATAAAATGGGGCCAAAACTCAACTTAACAAATTCTCACTTAGCAATATAAATTCGGGTTCAATTGTGGTCGTAGGTCTACCTGTAATGCATAAGTAACAGAGGACGTAAGCATACATATTCATAGGTAAAGGATCTCAAGTTACTATAGGTAATGGAGCTCAGGTTACTTCCTGTATCTGTTTCCTTTAGAAATTAAAAGGGAGAAATAAAGCAATAAAACATGAAAACATCTCACATAAATCAAGAGGAGGGGGCAGCTTGTGAACACCAGGTGTCAAGAGAAAGAATAATTTCTCATTGCAAATCAGTGGAATTGTTCTAATAATGTAACTAACTTTGGCCTTATATATCTCTGTATATCAACTTGGTTTAATCAATTTCATTCATCTAAGAACTGATTTTTCCCATACCAGGATGTTACTGGAACTCAATATGTATATTCTTGTGTTGTAAGTTAGTTGAACAGACCCTTGGTCGTTGTATAATGATGTTTTGGAATAGTATTTTTTTGGGTTTATATATTGTTTTTTCTTTTGTATTGGTTTTTAGCCATCCATTACTTATTTAAGGACAGCCATATACATTTCTAAATAAATAAATAAAACTGAATTGAAGTTGTACTGATTTCTAGAATCTCTTTAAGCTCCATAGTTCTTGATTTCCAGACTGTCTTCCATCTAAGTATCAATCATGCCTTATCTAGCCTGGCTTTTGAGATGAGAAAACTGTTAAGTGCCTGTTGACTAAGCAGTTTTATCTGTATTTCTTTTGCTTAGGGGTAGCTGTAGCTCCTCAATTCACTTTAAAAGGCATTACAGCATATTTTCACGACATTAAAGTCTAAAAAAATACTTTTTCTTATGACAAGCCAAGTTTGCTTCAAAGGTGAATGGTATGCATGACACCAATGCCTTATTGTACAGTCACTGCACATGTTTCTCTCCGGGGATTTATACTCCATTCAAATGGCTTACATCCTTCAAAAATACTAGAAACAGATAATAAAACTGTAATGTGTGATGTAAAATATCAGCCACCTAATAAAACAGCAATACAAAATAATATACAAAGCACAATTAAAGCACAGTGCTAAGGCCCAGCACATCGTACATCATCTGCTTGATCAGATAAAAGCTGGATGGAACAATTTTTCATCAAACAGTGAATTAAACAAGAGTGAAAGAGGACAACTCATTTCATAATCTGGGTGTGGCCACCAAGAACATCCTTTCCTTTGTCCAGAATAAGTATGCATTATGAATACCATCATATTGTAAATAATATTGTCTTTCATCCTTAGACTCTCTGGTGAGTCAGGAGGAATTGTTTTATAAGTTCTAATTATAAGATATGGCGAGAAAACATTTAATAGTCAGGAGATGAAAATGGATGCAGAAATCTCAACGGGAAGAGCGAGTCTCTTCCCTATTTCTCGTCCAGCAAATGTTTACTCTTTTTAAAACTCCAAAACAGGGTTTATAATTTGCAGCTTCTGTAAGATAATGAGATTGGGAATATGTGTGTGTGTCTATGCTTGTGAGTTTCAGTGTGAGAAAAAAAAATCTATATGTGTGTGAGAGAGTTCACACATATAGTAAGCAGATGGGAGGAAATGGCTTCATTATTTATTTATTTAAATTTATTATAGCTCCCTGGTTCAGTAGACCCTGGGCAGTTTTCAGCAAGTGGGCTTTCTTATTTTTAGAGACAATTTAAATTAATTATTATGAATGCAATGAATATTAATAGTTTGACGTTGCCCTGCCCTCTTTTTGGAGTGCATCTGCTAGCATCTATACACTTGGATGTATAAGTGTGTTTCACATATATATTTATTAGCAGGAGGTCTGGTTTCAGATGCAGTTTCAAAGTCCAGGTTGACAAGATGGGATGCTTGATCATTGCACAGGATTTTTCTTTATCCTTATTTTTTTCCTGTCTACTTTCCCTTCTTAGAGGGAAATCGTTTTAAATTCGGCTCTTTTCTATAGACTAAATATAGTTAAGTATCAAAAGAAGCTTCTTAAACGATCAAACACTGAATGCACTAAATCCATGATAATATTAAAGAGGATGATTTAAAGCATTCCGGGTTTTTGCCTTTACACTTGTTCAGTAGCACTGTGGATATTGTTAAAGTAACTCTGCTTGTATTGTCAAAATCACTCTTATTACATGTGTGCAAACAATGTTTAGGATCTTTTCCTATTATGCTGTAGTTTCACCTCAGATAATTTTCTAATCCATTGCAAAAAAAAATATTGGCTCTTATCAGCACTTCTGTCTTGGAGTATAATATGTAGACAAGCAGATTCTGGGAACACAAAGTAACAGCTGGTTTCAGGAAAACTTCTCTCCACATTTAATTACTTAAGCCTTGTAAATCAAGACGTCTCATATTTAATTTTGGGACTTTGGGACAATCAGCGTTAAAGAGACTGGGAGCACTAAACATTTTTCTAACTAAAGGCTATTGATTGTATGAATCAAACACACATTTCTTCTGAATTTTTCCATTACAAGCATCTTTTCCCCTCTAGGTCATAAGACCTAGAGTAAAACTGCTATTAAGCCAAGTCAGCCATATAGGAAGATGAATATTCCTCTCTATCCTTCTTCCTATGGTGTTACAACAGAGCATCAAATTGATTCCGACTTTTCACTGATGAACTCAAGATGGCATACATGGTGCTCTTTCTCCAATTTCTTCCCATAACAATTGTGCAAAGTAGGCTGGGCTGAGAGAAAGTGAGTGGCCCAACTGATCTTCTGTGACTAAAGGTGAAAAAAACCTGGGTGTTTTCAGTGTCAGTTCAACATTTTAGCCATTATATCTGACTGTTACTGTATATATGTTTACTGCAAACGGGGAAAATTACCAATAGGATATTCTGTCAAAGATACTGAAGTAAGTTGACCTGGAATTAGTTGTGTCCATAACAAGACAATAATATCACATAATGTATATGAAGATAACATTGTATGTTGCTGGAACTATGTACTTGTCTGATACAAATATACATTGAGACATTAACATAATCAAACAATCATATCATTTGCTCCTCTTGTTCCCAAATGCCCAGATTTTAAATAATTATGTGTCTTTGTATGGGTAGAAAGTTTTCTTCAATTAGAGTACACAACAGCAGCAGCCAAATGCATGGCAATGCCAATTTTACCCCATGCTCATATAGTACAAGCACATTCTCTCATCCCTGCTCCATAAATTTAAGTTTCCCTATTTCCTTCAGACACCTTTCCTCTTAAGCAGCTCCCACACAATGACATGAAAGCTTCATTGCAACCCTGTCCCCTTTTGAAATACTGTGTTCACACAATCAAACCAGACTATTGGTTATTGTATCAACCAATGATACAATTGAGGTCCTTCAAAGTATGCACATTCCCACTTATGGGGACCATGGAATTCCCCATGCCCCCAGAAACATAAGGACAGTATAGTGCCACAGCATGGGTGATGATTTAAAACCCAAATGAAGAGGTGTTATTTGTTGCTCACTTGGGCTCTGTCATTACCTACTCTCATTTCTTGTCTGTCCCCAGGAACTTATCAGAGATGGTATGCTGCAAAGAAGATTCAATTGCTCGTAGCAAGGCTGCGCGTGGCAAAGTGATTCATAGCAAGAGGTTCTGTTGCTTTTGTAATCGTAACACCAAAAAGTAGCACTTCTAAGGGACTGCTTCAGTACTGTACATAAGGCATTTCCCCATCTCTTTCCTTACAAAATGTTAAGTACAAAATGTGGTGTTTGATGCTTTTCAGTTTGGTTCAATCAGCCAGATGTTGTCAAGAGGGCATGTATTAGAATTTTCTCAAGAGGATTGTAATATTCAATGAAATCAAGAGGAGATTGGATAACAGAAGGATACATTTGTCAATAATTTGCTTATGTGCAATTAACAAAAAGGTTTAAAAGGGATAAAATATTTTATGGCTTTAAACAAAATAAGCCCGAGTTTGAAATTAGAATTATATACTAATGCTGAGCATGTTATTGCTAAAATGTTGTTGCTGAAACGGAAAGAATCTACAATAAAATGGGTTAAGAAGTTTGGCTATAATATACCAGTTGACCAATAGGAAAACATGAAATGATTGAAATTTACATTATGTTCTAGTCTGAGAATTTTTATAAAATGAGTTGTCATAGTATCATAGGGTTGGAAGGGACTTTGGAGGTCTTCTAGTCTAAATATTACTGGTATTTGTCACCAGAGAAATTGTCTAGAGCACGGTGTCAAGCTCAGAATGTCACGTTGCTGTCATGTGACATATTGCAATGTTTTTTACCTTTGCAGAGCTGGGGTGGGCGTGGCCTGTGCGTGACGCATCTGGCCTATGGGCCACCAGATTGACACCCCTGGTCTAGAGGATATAAAGGCATTTCGGATCTTTACTGAAAATGCGAACAACATGTAAAAAGAAATTGGGTACAAATTTATGCATTAATTATAAGTTTTTAAAGGTGAAAGTATAATTGAAATCAGGGACTTTTATTTTGGAATTAATAAATAGACAACTAGAAAAATAGTCATGGAATGTTTTTCTTACACTGTATATGACAACTGCATCAATACTATTATATGCTCAAAAGTGAAAAGGTTCAACATTCCCACAAGGAAAGAATGGTTCAGGAAGAGGATGGAACTTGAGATGGCTAAATTAACTTCCTTGATTAGAGAAAAAACAATTTATTTATGGCTGACTGGAAAATCTATATAGACTTTTTGCATAAAACAGAAAATGTACTTGTGATTTGTGGTTCTGATGCTTAGAAAAAAAATGAATAAGTGAAAAGAAAGAGCTTTCTTTTGTAATCATAGAGTAAAAGATAATTTTGCAAGTATATTTAGATTTGCTTCGAATAAAATCAGAAGCTTCTTCATTGCATTTCTTTCTTTTCTGCCCTTTTGCTTTTTTCTTTATTGCTTTTACTCTTTGTGTTAGTTTTTATGTTCTTTGTAAAACTTTTAATAAAAATTATTTTAAAAATCGTTACTATTTTTAAGCCAGACCTCCAAATGAAAGAAGACTAAAAATAGAAGATTCATTTGACAGCCGTTCAAATAGGGAACACTTTTAAAGAGAAAATTGTCCTTTGTAAAATGCAGCACTGACCTCACTATTACTCCTTTTTTTCCAACATAGGAAAATACTGATACTTCAGAACTAACTTCAACCCATTAGTTCAACTTCTGACCCTACTTTCAGACAGCAGTTGAGTAAAACTTTGGCGTTTATAGCTGCTTTTTTGCACATTTGAAACTGCCGTCTTGTTCACGGTACATTCATCACTGAATGATTGGAAGAAATGTTCAAACTATCAAATATCCTAATTATTAAAGCAGTGTAAAAATCTTCACTTTTTAAAATCCAACAAAAGAGTGCAGTCAGTGACAATCAGTATATAATAAAACAACTAAAAATATAGTCTGATATGAGAAGACTGTAATCGAATAGGATTCCTGCTACCATCATTTATTCACTACAAAATTCAGAATGCAGTTTGGATCTTACAAATTCTCATTCTCTCTCTTTCTCCAGTGTTATGTGCGTATGATCGGAGTTTGTACAGAAAAGGGTAAAGCAGCTTTAGTGGTACTTGTGAAATATTAGCCAAAGACTGGTATTGTCCTTACCATTACTAGGGAATGCTACACATTGTACAATTACCACCATAGGCAATTGCTTCGAACCATGATGATACAAACATGATGAAGTACTGTCACAACAAAGCTTTGCCTATTTGTACTTGGGTCACAACATCACAAACAAGCATAAAAAGATACAATCTATTCTGCTGCCCTCCCTTTCCTCTTTGGTTTCCCTGCATATAGAGGGCTGAATACAAGTAAATGAATTTTTTTCAGATACAATAGGACCCTGGCAAGCACTAAGAAAGATACACATGGGAACATTTGTTTGCAAACGTCACTATCTCGGGTCTGAGCCTTCTAAATCCTAATTTCAAAGTCAAATTGTTAACCATGTTGGATCTCTCTAGAAATGTTAATTTATAGAAACTGACTTATTGGAGAATCAAACGGTGATACAACTTCAAGCGATAAATAAAATTGTGCCTATTACTGTTCTACTGTTGTCATGACAACCTCCCAAACTCATCTAACCTTTACCACATCTAATGCTTGTTCATTACAGATTAATTCCACTGGTTCCAAAAATCACAATCAGGAAACAATTCTGAAATGACCGTATGCATCTGATTTAAAAAGTGCTCTGACTTTGTGAGATAATAAAAACTAAGCTGGCCTTTTCTTTCTTTTTTTTCCAGACAGGCAGCTATATAAGAGGGAACACAAAGATTTTCAACTCTTGCTCCATTCCCAAATAATCCCCTACTTACTACAGTGTAATATTTTGCTCCATTGCATTTTGATGTTGAATGGCAATTATCAGTGAAAGAGGCAAGATGAATGAATAAGCAGAGAAACTACAATGGTAAACAAACTCTCTTGTAGCCAGTAGTAAGCCTGATAACAAGATAATCTTCAAAGCTGTCATTTTTTCCTTGGTCTTTGCATATCTCTCCTTCTATGCCAAGTTGCAAAATCTTAACAAGCACAACAACATGCCAGCAGGGGTCTCTTTGTGACTGAGTGGCAGTGAAACCTATGCTTTACTGCACTGCAGTCCACATTACTATAACTGCCATTCACTCACAAAAGGGCAGAAT